>PVKA01039190.1:0-19660 GCA_004027165.1 Ctenomys sociabilis
CATTTGTGAAATAATTTATATTTTAGATTATATTCTTGTTTTAATTGGCTTCGAAAGATGTTATTTTTAATAATATTACTTTAATATTTATAAGAAACTCATTTTTATTTTATATTTCATATTTTATGTTACTTTTATGCTGATATAATAGAAATAATTATAGGTTCTTATTCTTCTTTTTGATGCTCTAGAAGGGTTTCAAATCAGCAGAATTCTTGGAATCTTACTGTGAATTTCTCTACAAATCCTTCTGCATTACTTGTGTGGACTGAGATGAAGGACTTGTTCTATTGAAATATTTAATTTGGATGTTGTATTTCATCTGATGGACATTTTAATTAATACAAATTTATATTATTAAATGACTTCCTTTGTATTTGGTTTTTCAATTTTTGTATAAAGATAATAAGAAAAGCCTTTTATTTTTCTCTTAATTGCTTAGCAATGTCTTAATTTTTATTCTTCTTGACCAGATCTTCCCTTTTCGGTCTTCCGGAGCTTGGCATGATGATTCACACCTGCCAGCCCACACTCTGGAAAGTGAATCAGGTGGGATGCAAGTTCAAAATCAGGCTGACAAATCGTGACAATTTGTGACAAATTAGTCAGACGCCCTCTCCACACAACAACAAGTAAATAAAATTTAAAAGGAATAAGACTAGGTTTTCATGAAGTGTCAAGGGTCAGTTCCCCGTACCACACACACACCAACAGGTAACTTCAAGTCTTCTAATTTAGTAAACTGTACTTGATCCTGTTATTTACATTTTGTCTATTTGATGATTAAGGATGCTTTGGGGAGGTCAGTTATATTGACATTGGGCTCTGGTTGCTGTACTTTGTTGTCCCTCATGAATGTCCCCAGTTGACAGTTCTCAGCAGCCATTCCTTTTGAGAATTGCTTCAGCTCCAAAAACTCCTTTAACCAAGCTCCAGACCCACTTCAGTGTAGCCCACCTTCAGTACTTAGCGAATATAGGAGTGTAACAATCCAGAGCTTTATCCAGATGAGTGAAGCTTCTGATGACTGTTCTAGCTTCAGAGTCCTCTACTGTTGATGAGAATCCCCCTTAGGAGTACACCACAGGGGCAATCTCCTTGATCAAAACTGTTTCAGTTGATTTTTTTTTAATAACTAGAGACACTGAGGATATGTTCTAATAAGCTTGCTGCATTCTAACTTCTATGGACAGACCTACCAAAAATTGCCTGTAAGAACCAACACTAACATTGGATCATAGTAAGGGATTGCTTCATTAGTTACAATTTTGGTACAACAGATTACACCAAAACTTTAGAACTTTCAACAAAAATTTATTATATCACATTCTTCTTGAACAGAGGAATCCAGAATCTTACCTACCGTCTGTGTGATTCTGGATCGGGGAATTTTAAACTGTCAGGCATGGCTTCACTAGTCGTAAGACTCAACTGAACTGAAGCATGCAATACTTTCACTTTCTCATGGTATCATCATCAGGCCTCAGTTTCTTGTTAAGCACTGGGTGATGAACTTAAGTTTCTTACCATGGCAACTCACCACAGAACTGTCTCATGAAGCAGCATCTGGCTTACCCCAGAATGATAATAATATCATAGTTACTATATTAATAATACAATAATCTCATAGTATTTATTATGAGAAATACTAAGATAAAATGAGAGCTCATGACCAAAGTGATAAAGCTGAAAAGGATGTGTCCTTAGCTGACACATGGATTGTTGGCAAGGGTTAGTTCTTCATAACTCATTAGACTCAGTTTACAGTTCCTCACACAGTGCTGCCTAGAATTTTTCCTCATTCTTTGCTGTATCGGCCTCTGCAAAAATTATCTCATCACAGGGAAATAGACTGTTGTGACAGAGGTAGTCTTGGGTCATGACCAAAGCCCAAAGCCACAATCTCCTGCTACCGAATCATGGAAGCCACAGCCATCCCCTTACTATATCATTTGATGAAAGTTGATGTATTTGACACTCAGGAGGATATGTTATGATCACATGAATATTATGGGATGGGGATCTCTAAGAGCTACACAAAATCTGGAAGCATGGATCCCAGGAGAGTTTCTAGGTAAGCGCTGCCACAGCCACGGTGTGGCCACACTGCTGTACACACACTTGCTGCTCAGTCACAGGCATATTTCTGGAAGGAAATAGATTACTAACAGTTTCCCATGGCCAGAATGCATGGCCCTGACTGCAAGCATTGTGTACTTCATTTCCCATGTCAACATGGTACGAAGATGGGCTCTGAAAAGAGGTCAGTCAGACAAGGGGGTTTATTCTCTTGGGTTACCATGAGACTGGGGAGAGAGGACATGTTTTTAAAAGAATGAGTTCAGCCTCATTTGCTCTCCAAGTCTTACTCTCTCTTGCCATTTTGAACTTTTGCAATGAATCAACACAGTGAAGAGGCCAATGCCAGATCCTGGCACCATGCTCTTAAACGTCCCAGCCTCCAAAAGAATAAGGACAAAAATCTTTCTTTTCCTTCTTAATTACCCAGTCTCAGATATTCTGTTACAGAGCAGAAAATAGGCTAAGGCATCATTTACAAATCAGACATTTGACAAATGTGTAGCATATGGAAATGGTAATATTGAAGTTTAAAAATGAAGCATTGTTGCTGGAGACAACAGATGTTTTGGGGACGCAATGTAAATCTGAAAGCAATTAACTACCAATTAAAGGCTAATAGGGGAGCCAATGGCCCTGCTTGGCAGCATGAAGATCATATTTTCTGCAGCTCCAGGGCTAAAATCACTGAAGACAAGACCTGTGACTTCAATAGAGCAGTACAACCTGAAAAATGTTCAAATTTCCAACCCAGAAGGATTGTTAAAGCCAAGCTCAGAACCTCAGTGGGAAGATCATTGAACCCTGAAAGGTGCACATCTGGACTGAAGAGCTTTTAAGTGTTCAGTGGTGTGAGGTGAGCAGTCCACTCGAGATGCCTTTATAAGTGCGTCTGGGCAGTAGCTTGTACACAGTAGTGCTCCCCTTTCCAGCTCTTCCAACAGTATGCCCTTAATCCTATTGGTATCAAACTGTCTTTCCCAATACATGGAACTTAGGTGGCACCTGTTCTTCAGTAAGTCTTAGGCAGCAAGCTCTGAATTTGTACTGTTAGTCTAGGAATGATTTGAATATCACCAACTGGGAACTAAATATTATTTTAAGTAGAGAATAGAACAGCAATTCAAGAAAGAGAATAGAGAGGCTGGCGAGATAGCTCTGTAGACTAAGTGCTTACTTACGCTATGCAGGCACCAGGGTTCAATCCCTGGCACTACATGCTGGGCCAACCCCACCCCCAGGTTCACTGAGCTGGCAATGGAGTCAGGGAGTGGTGGTGCATGCCTGTAATACCATCACTAGGAAGGCTGGAAATAGGAGGATCACTATGTGTCCAGGTGGCAGAGTGAGACCCTGCACACACACACACACACACACACACACACACATACACACACACACGCACACACCAAAGAATGGAGTTGTTTCAAAGGCAAACTATATCAGTCATTGCTACACAATACAGCTGGGCAGGATCCACTAGCAAGCTAGAACATTCTGGCCCAATTTTACCATTGTTGTGTGATTTTATTTTCCAAGGTGCTCAGGGTCTTCATCTAGAAATCAGAATATTTTCATCATGTACAGTCTGCAGAAGTTCATAAAACCACTTATAATCAATATTGCAAGCTATAGTCTTAATAAAGAGCCAGAAGCCTACTGCTCAAATGTTCACTCATAAAATGAGCATGTCCATCAGAGGAAAAGCCAGTTTCTGAAGCAAGTTTGGAAAAACATTGAGCAAAGACAAGCAGGGTTATAGAAAACTGAACCAGGAAAACTCTGAGGAGGAACAGCGCTAGCCTTTACCACATGCCCTCGTGGGAGATACTTCCACACTTCAGAAAATCATTTGCACTGCTTCCATAGTTTGCTCTAATAGGAGAAGGATCTGTGCAGAAATGGAAGTTGCAAATCCTTGCAAGTTACCGTCGTGCAGAGGAAGGCCCTGAAGCAATTCTCCAGCGCTGTTTGTTGAGTGAGGCAATGAGTCCCCATGACACCTGTGTATTTACTCTTCCCAGGTCAGGTTGGAAAGTCTGAGCCTCACCAGAGAGCCTCGGCCGCAGGCCTCTATGCAAGTTCCTCGGCCTCCTAGGTGCCCACGAGGCCCGCCTTCGGTCACCCTGCTCCTGCTTGTGCTGTCTCGTTAGCTGCCCAGCGATTCTCCCTCCCGGTGATATACTGCTAATGGTTTCCTCCAAAGTAATCTCTATTTGTGAAGAGCTCATTTCCCTTGTTTTTCTCACAGCTGTGGTAAAGGATAAAGGTGAATAAAATTAGAACAAAGTTAAACAACAGTTCCTTTACTAGAGCGATCAGCCAGAATTATACAACTAATCTCATCAGTGGTATTTGCTGTTGATAAATACATTGTAAGTACAATCTTTGGACCTTACTCCTGTGAAACATTGTTCAAGTATTAATGTATATCTGGACCTTGAAAAATAACTCCAGGGACAAATCACCAGGAATTGAAGAAACAATAAATTCTTCAGAAACGTTGTTGTTTGCACCGTTTTCCCTGACAGCATGAAAGGTACGACATGGAAAGACTTCTCTATGTCATCATAACGGCAACATGCTTCCAAAGGCAGGAAGGACAGACTTGTTTAGCTGCCTCTGTAAGCCTTTCATTTTGGTGAGTAGATTATTTTCCTGGGATTTCCATAGCAAAGGACCAGGAACTGCCATTCTTTACCAACAGAAATTCACAGTCCCATACTTGAAGAATTTAGAAACTTCACAACCAAGTGCGAAAAGTCAGGTAGCTGAGAGTCTGCATGGTGCAGGAGGGTCTAAGTGAGGCCCCTCCCCTTGGCTGGCTGAAGGGCTTCCCTTTCCGTGTGCCAGTTCTCACTGTTTTCCTATGTGTCTGTCTTGATTTTCAAATTTTCCTGTAAAAATAAAAGGCCTGGATCACACTGGAGCAAGAGCTCCCTCATCCTCTGGAGCTCATCCTAACTTGACGAGTTTCATTTATGTAAACTTATTTCTAAATAGTTTCTTTTTCTGAGATAGTAGGGTTGGGATGGCACACATTTGGGTATTAGCAAAGACATAACAATGTTATGTAACTTTTTAAGTGGTCTTCAAAGAGAAGGAAAAATATATTAATTTACAACATGTGAGTCAAACCTATACCTAGTACTTTGAATGTCTAGTTTCATAGCCTTATAAAATTTCTAAAATCAGGAATAGTTTTATGGATTCAGTTGTATACTCCTTTCTGTGAACCCTGGGCTGTAAAACACATAAATTGCAGGATGACTCATCAAATTGCAGGATTCACCAAAGCATTTATGAAAAATGTCTAATGTGTGCTTGTATGTGGTGATTTAATATTTAATTCATTTTTATTTTTGATTAACACATGATAAGTATACATTATTTCTAAATATGATATGTTTTGATTCATGTATATATTGCACCAAACCAAGATACCTAAAACCACTTTAAAATGATAATATCTCTTTATGAGGAGTAAATTTAAAATCATTTCTTCCAGCCTTTTTGAGACATATAGTGCTTTATTATTTTTATTACTATTGTTTTGTTTTGTTTTTTCATGTATGTATTTGGTACAGGGTCTCACTATGCAGCTCAGACTCCTTGCGATCCTCCTGTTTTCAACCTCCCCAGCACTGGGATTTCAAGTGTTCATGACCATGCCCAGACTTGCTAGCTCGGTGCACCCTGGGGGCTGGGCCAGAGAGGCATGGGGGGCCGGGGGTCAAAGTCAGCCCTGCTGCACTTGCAAAGCAGATGCTTAGTCCGCTGAGCTATCTTGCCAGCCCCATAATGCTTTATTATTAACCATATTCATTCTGTTATTGCATGGAATGCTGTCTTCTCACAGAATGTAGCTAGTGGGACAGTCCACATTACTGGCATATCAGGCTTCTAACTCTGAAGCCAAAAAATATATAAATACTAGTAAGAATTTATAATACACAAAAAATTATAAGTGTCTTTTATCTATTTTTTTAACCTTTATGAGTCATTGTCTTGGGCCAGTTTATGAGGAGATAATAGTTTGTCCCTCCTTGCTCACTAACTTCATGAAAACTACTCATCATCTGGGTGGCCTGAAGTCATACGAATGCGACGTGTGGGCTTTTCAAAGTAACAGCGCCTTAGAAATGCGGGTGGAGCCAGGAGGTCATCCACTCACCTGCTACCTTTTCCATGTAAGTTATTTAAAGGGCAAAGTCTGGACCTGAGTGGTGGACGCCCGGGTTACGAGCATGTGATGAGTGAAGGGTCACGAGATGGAGTGAAGGGTTGCTTTTCAATTTAGTAAACAGCTTGAGAATGCAGTAGCACTTCCTTTGTGCTACACGTGTTAGGAAACTAGATATCAATGTGATAGAAAATATTATGGAATTCAGTAGAGGCTGCTGTTAATTTTAATTAATGATAAGGGCCTGTGTCCACCACTTATTGTATTTGTTAAAACTTATCCTAATGCTTAATTACATAATAGGAATAAACTATTATTTGCCTTGTTTAACTTCACATTACACAAATGTTTTTATTTTAAAGCACTTCATTCATAATTTTCTCAAATGTTATCTAACTTAGTAGCAAAATAAGGCCAAATTGTCTTGCCCAATTCTATGTGGGCTGAAAAAAGCATGTTGCTTAACGTGCATGCTCCCCCAACTGTATTTCATGAACAGTTGGCATATTAATCTCGTATCCTGTATGCTGTTCCTTTTCCTTGACATTATAATTATAGAGGGATTCTACCACATTGAGAGTGATAGCTCCCATACATAATGTGCCTATTTTATATTCAGCTATGTGGTTGTTGCTTTAATCTTTAAATTATCACAGGCTCTTTGATTAAAACAGCAATGACTGAAATGTTAGATGTCTTTGAACAAACAAATAATGAGATAAATAACTAGTTTATGTAAATTAAAAGTCCAGAGCTAAGTGTGACTTCAGGGCAGCCCAGGATTGCACTGATAACTTCTGTGTTGTCTCACTTCTATAATGTTTCATGCGTTCTTTTCATCCAACAGCCAGCCACTGAATAAAACATTCAGCGTGATGGTTTCACTGTGGCCTTGCTGGGTTTCTGTTTAGGGCAACATTCACCATAATCTGTAGTCTCATAAGCAACCCTCACTGCAGCTTCCACAGAAGAGAAACATCTTTCCTGGATGCTTCTAACATTGTGGGGTCAGTTCTCCTTGTGCAAGAACATGGGCTTTTTCTGGTAGTAGAGAATGGGTCTGAAGTAGCTTGATTCAGTCAGGCAGCAAAACTTAAGAGGTTATCTGATCCTAATAACACAGCTGAGGAAAGAGGAGAGAGTTGCAAAGAAAATAAGAGAACACCAGGAGAAAATGGATACCAGGCACCCAAAGTATGTATACCTGCTTGTGGGAGGGCAGGGCGCTCTGTTTTCTTTTGTTTTAGACTTTTTATTTTAAAGATAATTTTAAAAAACAAAGAACATACAGAATTTCAAAACAGGATGATAGAAAATCAACATGGTTTTTGTAGTGCATATTGCTACCTTCAAAGTAGTTGTTCAGATTACCAGACATAGGCATTCAAAATTGATCAATTATTAGACATTAACTATTCCTTTCAATAAACCAATGGAAAGTAGTAGTACAATTATCTTAGCTACCAGATAGATAGATATATAGATATTATATATCCCTCTTTCTTAAGAGAAAAGAAAGTAGGGCAGTTTTTTCTTATTTTAGTGGATGAAGAAACCAAGAGACAAGGATATTAATTACACCTATGTCAAAATTCTGTAACTTCTTAATAACAAACAAATAGAATCATACATTGGTAGCATCAACCGTGTTCTTACAGAGGTTAAAGATAAAATTTTGATTTGTCAGCTGGCATAATCTTAGTTCTACCTAAGTATAGTACATTGACTTCTATTTTCTAAAAATAATAAAAAATATTTACTTTCTCTAAATTTTCTGACATCATTTTTATAGCTATTATGCACACTATATAACGGTGAGAAAAAAATAATTTATTTCTCAATTGTACCAAAAAACAGTAATTGTCATCAGACAATAAAAGCCAGGTACCAAATTATGATCTCATTCAGTATATACAGAGGTGGCTTTTTTGTAATTGTCACATGGAGAGCATAATTAATTCATTTTCATATTTCAGATGTATTTTTGAAGGTATTTTCAATTTTAATGTAGATACATAGGCAAAAAATAATGAACTTATGTTAAAGATAATGAACTCTGCATCACACACAATTACATCTTTGGTAGATGTGAGTCACAGGGTCACTACACCTTCCAGTTGCGAGTCAGTCTCCTGAAATTTCTCACTGCTGCATTCTCATAATTTTGAAACTACAAATGTGTCACACTGATGCCCAAAACCATCTGAGATTCCAGTGCATCGACAAAGAAGAGGTCAAAAACACAAATGAGAAGCTTACTTTTGTTAAAACAAAATGGCAAAGCCAAGTGAAATCCAAGCACTTTTAAGGGACCGTTTAATAACAAGTGTGCTCCTCTGGGTTTTCTGAAACAATGAGGAATTGACACCAGAGCCAAGAGGAAAGAAAAAAATATTACTTGATTAATGATAACCAGATTGTAGAGCGAAGGGTAAAGCTAGGACTAAGATGGAAACTGTTGTGCTCTGACAGTGCTGAAAAATTGAAAACCTGGAACTACAGGTCAGGGTTAATTAGACTCACCCAAAAGCACACAGTGCTTCAGAAAAAAAAAGCCTAGAATTTTCTGGCTAGCAGAAGTAGTTACTAATTCATCCACATAGTGCATGGTGGAAAGCCCTTAGACGACCCTCTCTGGTTCTTTTGACTACTACATATCAGGAAAAGTAAGGGGAAAAAACAGAACAAATAAACAGAAATTTTTACTGAAGAATAATGAATCAACAGAGAGGGATTAACCCAAAGGAATCCTTAAATATTTATTTCTGAGGAGTAGAGATAACTATCTGCCCTTTTTAAAAATTAAAATACATATACCATTCCAAAGTAGAATTTGTTGAATGGAAGACCAATGAGCCTTTTTCTTCTTCATGAGGAATCTCTCCTTGGCAACTTTTCTTTCTGGAGATGACATCCATGCATATAAGCAACCAGCTATGGAGTCCAACTGCTCTGAGGTGTGTGTCTTTGTCTACTTCTTACCAGCTGTATCAGCTTGAACAGATACTGTGCCTACCTCTGTCTCCTGACCTGTAAAATACGCATGATCATATCCCCCTCAGCTGGTTGACGGAACATAAAATGAGACAGTTTGTGTGAGATGTGTAGGAGTTACCCACTGCAGGGTAAGCCCTGTGGAACTGGTCTCTGTCTTCACCAATATTACTGTTTGTATTGGATTTAAGATGAGCTAGTAAGGATACAAGAAGATACCTTCACTTCAATGGATCACTGCTAGGAAGAGAAGGGAATGGTTGCTGCAGGTGAAGTGCAAAGCCCGAGATGGTTGTACGTGCTACACAGTAAGACCAAATAAAGGTTCATTGGCACGTTGTTTGGAAGGGAATCCAGACAAGGGGAATCGAGTATTTAGGTTCAGCAAGAGAAAGGATTGCTGTGTTAATTTGCAGGAGAACTAATGAGAAAAACACCTCGTGTGTGTGTGTGTGTGTGTGTGTGTGTGTGTGTGTGTGTGAGAGAGAGAGAGAGAGAGAGAGAGACTAGGAGAGAAGCAAAATTGAGTGTGTCTGTTAACAATGAAACACAACTAAATTTTGGTAGAGAGAAGGCTAAGAAATGAGGCACTGTGAACAACGGCCATCTTTGGCTATCTAGTTCCCAGTAATTCCTTGTGGCTTTACACTCTATCACCAGTTTTATTAACATTGTTAACACTAGGAGTCTCCTTTTACCGAGAGGTTTTTGAGCTTATTTCTGGGAGTCCAGTACAAGTAAAAATTATCCGCTGATTCCTCTCTGAACTGGGACAGCTGTGCCAAAAGCCTTCTCCGCTGTTTCCTCAGGAATGGAATGAGCACATTTACAAAGGCTATGCAGCTCTTTGTCTTTACTGTTCCACCAACGCTTTGCCTGCACTCGCTACGGAAATGGTCAGGCTCCATAAAATGTCCTCACCCCAACTGACACTGTGTGAAAAGTGAGGAAAATCATCCTAAACAGTCAGCTTTCTCCAAGGATCTCCCTAGCATTACTTCTCACATAACATGGTCTCATGACCCATATAGGGTGGAAGGAGAGCTGAAGGAACTCCATGTGAGCATGACACAGGCTCCCTCTTTTCTCAGTATCCCAATGCTGAGAAACCTGTTTTTGGCCAGAAAGCATCTTTGACAAGCAACAAATATCCAAGCAGACTATGACCAGCATTAAAGGGCAGCAGAGCTTTGATCTACCACTGCATCACTGGTGAGTCACAAACTCAAACTGACTAAAGCAGAAATCATCCCTGGTGGTGAGAACTAGGACAATAACTATCAGCTCCCTGAATTTTTGCATCTCCATTTCCAACTCCGAATTAACCAGAAAGACCAGAAAGTCTCCGATCCAATCACATAGTCAGCACTTGATTTCTAGTTAGCTTACCTGCCTTTAGATAAAAGTTGTACTAGATGTTTGTTAAAAAATGGTAAGGAATGGCCAGTCAGATAGCTCAGTGGATTAAAGCACCTGCTTAGGCAGACACAGGAACCAGGGTTCAATCCCCAGCGTGCCATGCCAGTCCTGGGGCACACTGAGATGATAACTGAAACTGGGCATAGTGGCGAGCTCCTGTAATTCCAGGGCTTGGGAGCCTGAAAACAGGAGGATCACTACAAGTCCAATCTATGTAGTGTGATCCTGTAGACCCCGTATTAAATATATTTTTTTTTAATGGTAAGAAAAAAACTGGTAAGGAAGATTTTATTGAAGACCATGCGGCAGATTTTAAGGCAATAGGAAGAAGAAAGACAGGTTGAACTGAATTCTGCTGAAACAAAAGACAGTAGGACTTTCAGACATTCAGATGACCTAAAGGAAAAAAGTAGGTAGGCCAGTGTCATCAGGTTATTTGTTCTCACCAAAGTTAGACTTTCATTCCCTTCTGAGAGTGGGAGATAGGAGCCTTGCCTTTCTTGATGATTATATTTCAAACAGGTCCTTGAGAAAGAATTTTCTCAGTAGCAGAATTTTTACATCTTGAAAGAACATACAAAGAATGTATGACATAAAGTTTTCTAAAGTAAAGCTCTAAGAATGGGATGTCAAGGACCACTACTCAAAAGCTATCTAAAGTGTCGTTGACCAGGAGACATGAGGACATGAGGCTTTCTCGGTGAAATCCCAAAGCCCTCTAGTTAAAGCACCTTTTTCTTTTTCATTGAAAGGCAACTATTCCCTGATTGCTGATTGTCCTTTGTGTTCGTTCTCTTGAACACAGTACTAGTGCCTGGTAGCCTTGCCATAGTAAACTCCAAATAAAATTCCTTACTGTCATTTGGGCTGGAACAAGGTGATGTGAAATGGATAAAAGACTGAAGGGAAAACCAGCTTGGGTCTAGAGAAACAGTGGAATAAGGACCTGTCAGAGAGTACGGGGTCATAAGATCTACTACTGCAAATGGAAGCACTTCATTTTTCTCCCCTGGAGGAAATACATAACCGTGGGAACAATTTGATCAAAATTACCATTTAAGTAATTTCATGTGGCAAAGAGAACTTGGCCATCTGGTCTATGTCCACTGTGGTCCTCCGTGAAATTGGAGGTTCTCTAACCACATCCCATCACTTCAGTTTTGTTCTGGAGGTTGGCTGGGATTAGTGTTAAAGATGGGGAAGTAATCTTGCATCATTTCTTCCCAATTACAAAATCCTCTACCATCTAGAAGACCCGTGTTGATTTGAACGAGTTCCAGATTTTCAAATAAATTGTGGGCTGACTTTCACCAAAGTGGGTGAAAACAATGCCCAGGCGTTCTCTTGTCTGATGCTTCTCTAATCTCAATAATTTATCCACACATTTTCTGAAAACTATTAAACCTAATCCTCCTCAAAGTTTCTATATATCAAACAAAGAGCTCCCAAAACAAAAGCTGTTATGAAGGAGGCTGCATGGCTTGATTTCCTCAAGGTAGTGTAGATTCCTTTGGAAAAAACAATCAAAATTCTCCAGGAGTCCAGGTGGCTGAGAGGCTTATCACATGCTGTGTGCTACTATTAGCATAACAAAGTCAATCAATACTATTTGGTCAATAACCCTCTCAAGGATTAACAGGGGAAAATGTGAGCTTCTAAATGAAATACCTTGAGCAAGATAAGATGCTCATTGTCTTTAGAGAAGCAATTTGCATGTTAGCACACTAGACACACTACAGTTTTTAAACTACTCTTCACTCTCCTAGTTAACTTGATTGTAAAGGCTACCATCATTGCCTCTTTTCAGTAAATTGCATTTAATAATTTTGCATTTTCCTCTAAATGGCCAAAAAGAACAGAAATGAAAAACCATGAGCAAAGGTTTCCTGTAATTTAACTCACAAGGCCGAATTGCAGGCTGCTTATCCCCTGGGGTGCAGGAGACCTCCTATTTAAACAGTGAAATTTCAAAGGTGGCTGATAAGCTCTAATTCACATAATAGATACGAAGCCACTACAAGAATGCGAAGCAAAGGTTATGGGGACATCTCCGAGTGTGGCATCCGCCCTTTACAGCTTTTCACTGCTCTCACAGGGAAGAGTTACTAATCAATTCAGAGAGAAAAAAGGATAACAGCGATGTCTGCTGTTCCTATAATAAGAAGCATAATTTTATGCTATTATCTGTTTGATAGTTTAAGCAGAATAAAGTGACACTGTACTGAAAGATGTGAGCGTGAAGCAGAACAAGAGCTTGTAGAGGAATCATCTCAGACGCCCATGAGGCTTTGCACACAACGCGGGAGCACAGACAAGGCGCTCCTAGGGCGGACGGAGAAATGGAACTCCCGGGGTGTACTGCTAGCTCGCTCTCCCTCTTTCTCTGACTGTCTGTCTGTCTGTCTGATTCTCTCTCTCTCTTTCCATTTTACTGACAAGGCATCTAACAGAAAAATAAAATTCTAAGATTTCTTTTAAAATTAGATCAATTTTTAGAGATCGGACGTTTTGGCGCACACCTGTCATCCCAGCCCTGGAGAGGCTGAAAATAAGATCACTGTGAGTCCCACCTGCGTAGTGAGGCACTACACCAAATGCATAAAAATTAATTAATTAAATTAAATCAATTTTTAAATGCTTTGAATTTCTCTATTATCAGACCACGACTGAGGACCTTTCTTTCAGATCACTAACACAAAATCTTTGAGTATTCCTACAGTATTTAATATTTATAAATAACATCTCTCCAAGAAGAGATATTGCCCAATGAGTATTTGACCATTTGAAAAGAGGCCAGGAGATTTAATCAATACGTGAAAGCTTTCAATTAAGTCTTACACGAGAGAAAAACATATGAATTTTAATCTCTTAAAATTTTTCCTGAAAGGAGAGAAGGGAAGGTTTTACGAGAGATCAAAGCTGATTAAAAATGTACGAGCGCCACCTGGTGTCTGATATAAAAATAATCACATCCTTCACCACTTAAATGAGCTCTTATGAGAGCTCAGGTTAGGGTTCACTCAAGCAGTGAGAGTAAAACAAGGTTCATTTCATGGCTAAAGTTCCCAACGTAACCGCTTACAAATTGTATCTAACAAATACAAGAGAAGCAGAAAAGACACTTCGAAGCTTCTAATGCTAATGTGCTAAGGTAAAATTTAGCAATATACGAAAAGAGAGAGAAATGTCTGAGCAGTTGTATTCACGTGCCTTAAAAATGTATGCATGTGTTTATTAATAGAAACTGAAATGGACACTGCATTTTGCCCTGTTCTCCAACTAATTTTGACTATTCTGTTTGCCTTTATTTCTGTTATCCTTTGATCTACAAAGGTTTTTGATGGTTTCGAGACCAACTGCATTCCCTTTCCGCTATCTTGGAGGCTCTATGTACTTCTCTGTAGTTTGTTGTATTAGAGGGTAGTGCATTCCACGCTGTTTTTTTTAATTAATACAATCATCAAGATTTTCCCAAGCTGGACTGGAGAAGTAGCTCAGCAGACTAAGGGCCTGCTTACGTAAGCGCAGGGACTGGGGATCTATCACATGCCACACCTACCCTGCCCCCAGGTATGCTGAGCTGGGTACCACAGTAGGGCCTGGTGATGCATGGCTGCAATCCCAGCACTGGAGAGGCTGAAAACAGGAGGATCCCTATGTGTGCAAGCTGTGTAGTAAGACCCTGTACCAAGCACATTAAAAAAATAATAACAGGGACTGGGGGAGATGGCTCAGTGGAATATGCACTTCCCTGGCAAGGGCAAGGGCCTGAGTTCAATCCCTGGTTCTGCCAAAAAAACAAAATAAAATAAAGAATAAAAAATAATGATGATTAAAAAATTAAATTTTCTCAGGATACTGAAGGTAAAGCATAAAACATAGAAGTAAAGAACATGAAAAAAAACTTGTACCTCCCTTTTAAGATAGTATAAAAATTTGTGTGCTGTAATCTATGCCCCTTTAGTTACTAAAATAAATTTCATTAGAAGAATATAAACACTTATGTACTTAAAATTGGTTGTAAAGATACGTTTAATATCTGATAACACAAAACTTAGATTACTGCTTCAAAATCACATGGTCTCACAAGATTTCAGCTTGATGTTGACATCTAGTTTTCAAGCAATGCTGAGAAAGCGCATGCTCTTGCTACCTGCAGCCATGAACAATTGTCCCAGCCAGAAAAGAGCTGAATGAGGCGCATTCGGGAGGAGCCACTCTCCTGTCCTGCGAGGGAGCGGAGGGACGTGGCCAGTGGGGTAGTGGCTGCCTCAGCACCTGCCCAGCTGCTCGGGCCTCTGAGCTACACCTTGCTTGGTGCCGGGAGAGATAGCGGAGGTTTAAAATGTGATGCCGGCATCCACAAAGGGCCCACAGAGGTGGCATTATTTACACCAAGTCATGAACTTCAGAAATTGCTCCTGGGGAACTTAAGTTTTGGCTTCAAGCAAGATCAATAATTCAGTAACAATTTTTCCCCGGAATTAAAGAATAATTATGTTAGATGCTCTGCACTAAATGTCTAATGTGTTCTATGAATCGCTTCGGGATGGAAAAGTTATGTTGCTTGCATAAAATCTGAGCCTACATAACTCAAAACCAAATTCCTTGTAGTAATAAACATAAAAGTAGGGGAATATCTTCTTGGAGTACATAAATTTGCAAGAAGTAAAGTATATTTTTGCCTTTGAAACATGTGTTTACTGCTTAATAAAAATTTGATGCATAAATTTTTTTTCTTTTTATTTTTTCCCCAAACATCAAGAACGTTGTGCTTTAACACAAAAACTTAAATGGCTTAGAGTCAGGTTGTGACAATACTTTTATTTTTTCCAAACTCATCCAGGATCTGTGCTGAAATGTAGGATGACTTGTGAACTTCAAGGCATCCTTTCTAAAAGAACTATTTCAACAGTATCTCTAACAATTAGATTCCTGTTTTCTAAGTGAACACTGTGATGTAGTAGTCAATTCCAAAATTCCTAAATTTAGATTATCTATATTATATGAACTAGTGACAATCTGAATAAAACAATAATATAGCACAAACAAGGCTTTAAATTAGAAGAAAAATAGAAAAATCCTTTGAAAAGCATTTGCTTTAGCGGCTGGGGATTTAGCTCAGCAGTAGAATGCTTGCCTAGCAAAATGGAAGCCCTCAGTTAGGTTCTCTGCACCAAAAACAAACAAAAAATAAGATAAACTTAGGCCAAAACAGTTTGGCTATACATAAGATTTGTAAGGTACTGATAAGGAATGGTAGATATTTTTCTTTGCCAGTTATGTTACCAAACAGCAAGAAGAATAACCAACATTTTCCCACCCACATCAAATATCTGTATTTTGAATTTTCCACATAAAGTAGGAACATTAAAGCTTCTACAGTCTGCAGTTTGAGGTTCACAGAAGTCAAGTTAGATATCTGAGACATACATAGCATTAAATGTTTACAACATTGACTCTTAAAATGGGAATAAATCCACAAAACAAATGATAGTGCGTCCATCAATGCATGATGAGTCGGAAGCTGACAGCCGTGGACTGAGACCTGCAAGGTGAAGCAGTGGCTTGGTCCCTGCTCTCCCTCAGGAGCTGCAGTACCTGCTACCCACACTTCTTACGCAGAAGGATCTCTTGGGGCTCCGTCAGCAGTGGTTTAAGTTTGTAGTGAGCTGGCTCCAAGGCATGGCGGCGTGGCCGGGGACACTGGCTGTGGCCTGGCAGCCACCGGGAAGCAGAGGCAGACGGAAGGGAGGGCGGGAACTGTCTTCTGGGCCAGCCCCTCAGCGTCCAGCATCCTCTGAGGTTGAGTTCAATCCCAGGTGCTTCAAGACAAAAAAGCATATAATTGTAAGGAAAGAAATTGTAACAAAGAACCTGTAGAAAGGAAAATGGAAACCTCAAACTTCATAAGCAAGATTTTGTTTATAAGTGGAATCTTTTAAAATTGTCTTCCACTAGCGAAGTAGGGAAGAAAGAATAGCACATATAAGTACCATTTTCGTGCTTAATGGGTCCTGAGTCTTTGGCTTTAAGAAAATGTGTCATGTCTTTATGTGTTTCTACCTGTCCTTAAGAAAATATTGTTTAGTACATCAACCCTCCCTGTTATCTTCAGTTTTACTTTAGAAGTTATCAGAAATGTAATGAGACACAATACTTCACATCCACAATATAAGAAGCAATGGTTTATTTTGCCTCACAGTTCACATGGGTTTGTGTCCATGGTCATCTGGCTCCGAGGGGAAATGTGTGGCAGGCTGAGGGAGAGGAGCTCATGCCAGGGTGACCGAAGCAGAGAGCCACAGGGGAGAAGACACCTTTCCAAGCCAGGCTTCCTGTGTGCAACTCCTTCAGACCAGGTTCCCTGCCAGAGTCATATTCACCTAGGAACCCATCACTGAACTGACCCACCAAGGAGTACTACACCCCCCACTTCCAATCCAATCTCTTCCCCAATGCCCTGCCTAAGAGTAGACCTAAGAGTAGATGAGGGTTTGGTAGCATATCTAAATATAATCTGTAGCAGTACATAAAATTACAATATCAATGTATATCTGCATACACAAAGAAACTAGAAACACAACTAATGACAATGGTCACACACTTATGGCACACGTGTTACTGTGCTTTTCTTTTAAGACAAAAGATGATAATGTATGCCATACTGGGCCTGCCCAAGGGCGGGCTGAGCCAACCGTCAAGACTGGGCATAGCAGCGCAGGCCTGTAATCCCAGCACTGGGGAGGCTGAGACAGGAGGATCACTATGAGTCTGAGCTGCGTAGTGAGACCCTGTACCAAAGACATACATTTTTTAAAAAGCTGTTAATGTAGGGTTGCTTTCTCTAAACCAAAGTGTCTGTGCTCAGGTTAATTGCAGGGCTGTGCTCTGCCCTGAGCACAGTGGGTGGGCTTTGGGTTATAGCTTGCACTTGGTGTCTAAAACACCACCTCAGCACCTAGGAAGTGGTATTTGTATGCCAGCAAATTGGAATGAAACTTTTGCTACATGTGAAGTAACCAAAATTTAGAAGTGCCTCTCAAGAAAAACTTTGTAACATCTAGTCTGTGATCCTTCAGGCTGCTGGACACACAAAAGCAAACACGGGTTCTGGAAAGGGGATGGACAAGCATGTAAACTCTCTGCATTGTGTAGAAGGTGGACTTCAGGATATCACATAATGGCAGAGCTTAGAAATGTATTTGTTTAAGCAAATACTTTGCTTAGCTGTAAGGATACAGAAAGAGATGTAATGATGCCAAAGGAAAATTCAGCTCTGGAGGAATGTGAAAAAAATAAAAAACACAAGATAGGTAATACTGGAAAACACTGTTTCCAAAATACTTTCCTTGGATTTAAACAGCACGTTAGTTCGCTTCATGAAGCAACAAACAAGGCAATTTAATAAAATAAATGATAACTATATTGGCATTAGCTTATGGTTTAGACATGCATTCCCCTGATTATCCACCAACGTAGGACTCCCCAAGGTTTGAATCACTGACAGGTAAGGGGTGTCTAGGGAGACCCAATCAGAACACCGTAGATCGGAGCAGGGCCCCTCTGGGAGGGCTGAGAAGCTTTGCATCAAGGTGTAGCATCTGAAATATCCCTCTGAAGAGGAGTGTGGGCTTCACATAAGATATATAGGTGATTATATTTAAATAAAAAGATAAACTTAAAAATTAAAAATTTAGGCCAGCCAAATAGCTCAGCAGATTAAAGCACCTGCAAGCAGGAGCAGGGCCCAGAGGTTTGATCCCCAGGCTGCTGTGCTGGCCTTGCCCCGGAACACCTGAGATGGGGATTGAGATTGGGCATGGTGGCGCATGTCTGTAATCACAGCTCCTAGGAGGCTGTAAACAAGCGAATCCCTATGACTTTGATCTAGTAGTGAGACCCTGAACACCCTATAGACTCTTCCCTAAAATACAGAAAAAATAATAATAAATAAAATTAAAAAGTGTAATTCACTCTGGTCGGTGAAATAATGTAAAATATTTCAATGTATAAATCTAACATTTTACTGCAAGATCAACTTTTCCCAGTCTGCCAGTGACTGAAATTGTGTGGGATACAGCTTCCTATGACTGGCTTACCATGTGTAGCATATCTTCTCCAGTCTCATGTTGTCGCCATGACAGGATTTCATTTTCCTTATGATCAAAGAGTATTCCATTGTGAATGCATGCCACATTTTAAAAATTTGTTGTTTGGTGTTTTGGTCAA
The DNA here is from genome assembly GCA_004027165.1 of Ctenomys sociabilis. NCBI lineage: Eukaryota > Metazoa > Chordata > Mammalia > Rodentia > Ctenomyidae > Ctenomys > Ctenomys sociabilis. The sequence goes on from PVKA01039190.1 coordinate 18,908, forward strand.
TAGACGTTTGTGTTGCTTCCATTTCTTGGCTTTTGGGAACAGTGCTGCAATAAATGTGGGGTGTAGGGGCCTCATGGACACACCGCTTTCATTTTCTTTGGGCATAGACCCAGAAATAGGATTCCTACACTATGGCCGTTGTAATTTTAATTTTATTTTTTTTGTGTGTGTGTGTATGGGTCTAGAATTGAACTGAGGACATTGCTTTTGCCAGGCAGGTGCTGTGCTCCTGAGCAATCTCCCTGACCCTGTAATTTTAAATTATTGAGAAAACTTCCTACTACTTAATAATAGTACTAATTTCCATTGCTCCCTACAATGTGTAAGGGGTCCCTTTTCTCCACATCTTCTGGGACACTTCTTATCTTGCATCTCTTTTATAACAGCCAATCTAACAGAAGGGGCAGAATACTCTCACTGTGATTTGTATTACCTGATTATTACTGAATCTGAAAATTTTTCCTGTCTTTTCTGGCCACCTCAGTGACACAGGGAAGACACACTGTGAATTCAGAGGGCCAGGATTTTTTGCACAAGGACAGACAGCAAAGAAAAACATGGACAACCCTTCAAAGGAAGGGTTGTAGAAAGAAAAAATCAGGATGTGTGTGTATAGACAGTACAGTTGGGATAGATAACGCTGTGCTTCTACATAATTCTATGAGAGGCAAGATCTGCACTAATGGTGGTTGGACAGGATATTATGTCGGCTTTTAGTGCTATGGTCATCCACTAGGTAAATAATTATTGAAT
>PVKA01039191.1:6735-19759 GCA_004027165.1 Ctenomys sociabilis
TTTTTTTTTTTTTTTTTTTTTTTTTTTTTTTTTTTTTTTTTTTTTTTTTTTTTTTTTTTTTTTTTTTTTTTTTTTTTTTTTTTTTTTTTTTTTTTTTTTATCTCAATTGAGTTAATTTCTCCTCTAATCTTTATGATTTCTTCCCGTCTTTGTGCTCTGGGTTTTGTTTGCTCTTCTTTTTCTAGTTGTCGGAGCTGCAACATTAAGGTGCCAACTTTTGCTTTTTGTTTTCCTAATATGTGAGTTAATAGCTATTATTTGCCCTCTTAGAACTTCTTGCATTGCGTCCCATAAACTCCGGTAACTTGTACTTGAATTTTTATTGAATTGTACATATTGTTGAATTTCTTCTGCAACCCATTGATTGCTGAGTAGGGTATTGTTTAGTTTCCGTGAATTTAGTGGGTTTTTCTGGTTTCTTTTGTCATTTAGTTCCAATTTCATTGCATTGTGGTCAGATAGTATGCATGAGATAATTTCTATTTTCTTGCATATACTTAGGCATGACCTCTGGATTCGTATGTGGTCTATTTTAGAAAATGACCCATGTGCAGCTGAAATAATTGTGTATTCAGCTGTGGTTTGGTGGAACACTCTGTATACATCCACCTGGTCCATTTTTTCCAAGATCTGGTTCAGTTCTGCTACTTCCTTGCTAATTTTTTACTGGTTCACCTATCCTTTTGAGATAAGGGTGTGTTAAGATCTCCTGTTAAGATTGTGTTCTTAGACATTAAGTTTTTCATGTCCCTTAAGATTTCTCTTACATAGTTAGGTGCTCCTGTGTTTGGTGCATACATATTTATGAGTGTTACTTCTTGCTCTTGAATTTTTCCCCTGACCAGTATATAGTTGCCTTCTTTGTGTCGTTTGATCATTCTTGGTTTGTAGTTGAGCCTGTCTGAGAACAGAATAGCTACTCCTGCTTTTGTCTGAGGTGCTGGGGCATGTAGTATTGTTTTCCATCCTTTGACTTTGAGCCTATGAATGTCCTTTTGAGTTAAGTGTTTTTCTTATGTACAGCATATCGTTGGATTTTGTTTCCTAATCCACTGTGCCAGTCTATTTCTCTTAATTGGAGAATTGAGTCCGTTTACATTGATGATTATAATTGAAATGTGCTGACTTATGTTTGTCATGATATTTACCTTGTATTGTTACTCCCTTGTTACTTGTGTTTAATTGACTGTCCTGTTTAGTGTGTTCCTTCCATTCTCATTCATGGAGTTCTGGTCATTGTGGTCTCTCTCTAGAACCTCTTTCAGCAGCCTGTGGAGGGATGGCTTTGTCCTCATGAAATTCTTTAGTTGTTCTTTGTCGTGGAAGTATTTCACTTCTCCATTAAACTTCAGAGTTTTGCACGGTATAATAGTCTGGGCTGGAATTACTTTTCGTGTAGTACTTGAAGAACTCTGCTCCATGCTCTCCTTGCCTTCATTGTTTGTGTAGAGATGTTGGCTGTAATTCTGATGGGCTTTCCTTTGAATGTGAGCTCCTTCTTCTCTCTAGCAGCTTTCAGTATATTATTTTTGTGTTGGATTTCTGTGATCTTAACTATTATATGCCTTGGTGTGTTTCTACTTGGGTTGAGGTTATTTGGCATTCTGTATACTTCGGTGACCTGAATGTTGGATTGTTTTCTCATATTCGGGAGGTTTTCTGCAATTATTTCTCCCCAAATTCTTTTTATGTCATTTGTATTGACTCCTTCATTCTCGTTGATACCAATTATTCTCACATTGTTCATCCTGGCATCATCTTGCAGGTGATGGATTATTTTTTCCTTCATTCTCATTGTTTTTAAGAGATCCTTTGTCACCTTTTCACTAGCTGCTCCGGCATCTTCAAGATCTGAAACTTTATCTTCACTTTCACTCAGATGGTTTTGTAGACTTGTGATTGCTATTTTTAGTTCTTCTATATCTCTTTGACTGTGTTTCACGTGTTCTATTTCTTTTCTGAATTGGTCATTCAAGGAATCCATCATATTTCTGATCTCTTCAATTTTTTTATCCATGTCTTCTTTAGAGATAGTTACTAATTCTTTTTCTGCTATATTTATTCCAAGTTGGATTACCTCTGTACATTTCTGGACTTCTTTCTGTGTTTCACATCCTATGACTTCAAAAAGTTCTTTTTTGATTTCAGAACTTATTTCTGCTTTGAGTTCCTCATGATCTTTCTGCTGTTGTTTCTTTTCCTCAGATGCTGTTAATTCATATATATCAGCTGGAATAGTGCTCTCTGCACTTGTTCTTAGTGAGCATAGTTTTTCCACCCAATGTTTCTGGAATTCATTCTTCATTTCAGATACTATATATTCAGATATTTCATTTTTAATTTGGGAAATTCCTTCTCCTTTTATTTCCTCTATAGCTTTCTGCTGTTGTTCCTTTGCTGCTGTATCTGTTAGTTCATTCATTGCAGCTGAGCTTGTGTCCTCTGCCCTTCCTGATGGACTTGAGGTCTGGGACTGCATTTTTCCCCTTCTCTTTGTCATTTTGTATAGCACTGACCTTTGACCTTTGGTGTAGAGCTTTGGTGCAGTTATAAGCTTAGCTTGTTATGAGATTCTGGTGCCAGTCTATTAAGTTTGAGATTTTCCAGGTATGCCTATCCTCGGTCTAGCTTTTGTGTTCAGTTCCTGTTTTGCTGCAGCTCCTTTGGTTCCCCTCTGTTGGTTCCCGGGGTCAGCCATCCTGTGTCAGGCAGGTTGTTCTCTAGGTGGGTGGGCCTGGCCTTTGGTGGGTCTTCTGGGCTCACAAAAGGATAGTGGATGATCTTATTCACTGAGTAGGCTGTACTGGGTTGGCCAGCCTGTGCTGGGTCCGGGTCTATAGGCCGTAACCTGAGAAGGCTGGGAAAGGTCCCTCCGGTGCAGCGGGCCTGGAGCCCTTAGTCACAGGCCAGGCTGTGCTGGGTTTCTGTCCGTGGCGTGGAACCAAGGATTGCTGAGAAATGTCCCTCCGGCATGGCAGGCTTGCAGTTCTCACTCTAGACTGACCTGCACTGGGTCTTGGGTTGTGGCGTGGGACCAGTAATCACCTGGAAATGTTTCTCTGGCACGGTGTGCCTGGAGCTCTCACCAAGCCATGGGTGGGGGGTGCACGGAATCCCTGGGAAATGTCTCTCAGGCACGGCGGGCCTGGATTTCTACACTCAATGAACTTTTCTGCCCAGAGAGCCGGGGAAATTCCCACTCGTTCAGTGGGCTTTAGGGCAGGGGATCCAGGGAGGTGCTGGTTAGTGGGTCCTGAGCTTTCAGACCAGTCACTGGCTTGGAATGCTTGGGGACAGGGAACCGAGTAGCACGCATGGGAAGAAGCCAATGGCTCTCCCTCAGACTCACCACACTCTCACTGATCTGGGAAGCCTGGTGTGTCGTGCAAATTCCCACTCGCTGGGAGAGCTTGGGGCGGGATCCAGGAGGTCACTGGAGTCAGCTGCGGTCTCAGGCCGTGGTTGTCACTGTCTCGCTAGGTCTCTGGGGCTGGGCGGGCGCGGGTGGGGTCAGGAGGATGGCGGAGTTGTCCACGCTGTCTGTGGCCGGTCTCTGGGGCTGGGCGGGCGCAAGTGGGATCTGTACCTTGACTTTTGTAGGCTTTTGTGATTTCTGACATCATGCATACCTCATTTGAAAGTATTCCTAAAGTTATGTAAATCCACAAGAAATGGTGAATTTAAATTACTGTTTCTTCCACAATATCCTCCTTGATTACCCAGTCTATAGAAGTCATTTAATTGAAAAAATTGTGTATCTACTACACGCAATACAGTACTCTAACAACTTCTAGAGTAGTGCAGAATATATGCAATGATGAATGTATTATGTAATGATGTGAAGATAGTTAATACACAAATACATGAAATGTCAGGTAGTAATAAGAGTTGTGGAAAAAAACAAATGTCAGAGGGATAGAGTGCTGTATTCTTTTAACTAGATGACAAGAAAGGTTTCTCTGAAGAGACATTACAGGAGAAGGAAGCCACATGCTAGCTAACCATATAAAACTTTAGATATGTAATTATAGTATCTTTGACTAAAATTAGAAATGAAGTACGTAGATAGAGTTAAAGTAACCTGTCATCATCAGGACTTCTGCAGTATACTGGTTTTATGACTATTACCATATAACAGAATCTATAGAAATCTGGATTACAAGTTACTTAAGAACACAGATTTTATCCTATTTTTCTTTACAGTCCCAGTGCTAAGAATGTGTGCCTGACATAAACTGCATAGGCAAATGGCTTATATTCACTAACTAAATGTCCAAATCTTCCTTCCTTTTTACATTGATCTTTAAAAAATGCATGATCCCACCAATTCAGACTGAACATATACTGAGTCTTTTGCAGTCCCTCTTAAGGTTCTAGGCAAACTCACAAGACACCTTTATACTAAATGAGCTGAAACAGCCATTCTATTAATCACATGCAATTGTCAGTTCTAAATTAACTGCAAATGGAAAAATTAGATCCTCAAATAATTGTTACATATAATTGGCTGCTTGAAATCACTAAATAACTTAAACAGTCAGTTGCTCAATAAACCAGCCTGAAAAGCCAACAGTTGGCTAATTTCTTGTGAAGTGAACAGTGTCCATTATTTTACCACCTGCAGCTAATTGTCTAATTATTCTTTAAGAATACAACACTGGCCTTTGGAAGTGGATCGTAAGTTGGTGCCCAGACCAGTACATCTATCAGGCCTCTTCTACTAAACAAAAAAAAGGAAAGCCATATTACAAACAAATAAGAAGATTGAAGCTTTCCTCCTCAAATACTAGGGTCTTTTCATGGCATTAATAATCATCTCACTTGATTCACACGTCTGCATATCTCTGTTGACCCAACACTCATGTCTAAAAGGTAGCAGCTGCTGGTCATCTTTTAGTATTTCTACCACAAGCGATTCTCATTCATAGCATCTGATGACATATCCAGATAATTATGTACAGCATAATACTTCACGTTCATCATATATAAGCAGCCTATTTACTGGGCTAGCTCTCATTAAATCACTATTCAAACCAACCAGCTGGGATCAAATATTCTCATGTCAAAATAAATCTGTTCTTTAGCAGATGTTTAAGGAACAGGCAAAGTAAAGAGAAATGTGTGACTCAAACCTCTGACTTCATGGAACATTTGATAAAATATTCCTAGTGAAAACTGCAACACAAGAAAAAAAATATCTGAAATGTTGGTCAAACAACAAGCTAACTACCAAATCTCCCTATGGGAATCTATGTTAATTACACACTCCATCACTAAAATGTGTGACTTTTTCATATCATCTTACTGCAAAGTTGAAGTTCAATGACAAAAGAAGGTTACTTGAAAATGAATGAGCATAAAGGAAGTCATCTTTCAAAGGAAATGGCTCATTTGTCTGTTTATACAATGAGAGGGAAAATATACCACACCCTAAAGATACTGTGTTAACATCTTAGAAGAATTTGCAAGTAAAGAGTGTCAGTATGAAAGTTATTTATTGCTATTATTTTAATACAATAAAAAAAACTAACCAATTATTTCATACAGAGTAATCTGTTGAAAAGAAAATTAACAGATGATGTGAGGAACCTGGTTGAGTTCTATCACTACTGCCATTCATTAACTTTGTTACTCTGAGCAAAACTTTTAACCTTGAAATGCAACATCTGTATTCTCATTTTACATATCAAAGAGATGAATTATTTTAACTGGATTTCTAATAGGTAATAATTAATTCCTTTGTATATTTATAAACTTAGGGTTGAATTTCTAATCAAAACTCATGAAAGATTGAGGTACATTAAAATCATTGAGAGAACAGTAAATCAAAAAGACAAACTTGCTGACTTAAGCCAACCTGTAAAGACTATGAACACTGATATTACAGAAGAATAGAAAATGAATAATTATATTTAACATGCTTTGGAAAATAACAGAGGCTGTGAAAAGTATGAGTAAAATATAAGAAGCTATTATATTTGTTTTGTTTTGTCTTTTTTTTTTTTTTTTTGGCGGAACCAGGGATTGAACTCAGGCCCTTGCACTTGCCAGGGAAGCGCTTATTCTATGAGCCATCTCCCCGGCCCGAAGCTATTATATTTGACAGTGTAATTTGACAAAAGATAAGGTCTATCCTCAAGAAATAAAAATTAGGAGAAGTGGAACAAAGGGATAAGATCCTCCTACAATCTCTTCCCATTGACACACTAAGTTGGACAGCTATGCGTGTAACAGTTTGACAGCACAACAGCTAAGGAAATCTGGCAACAGATCATAGTGACAGTTTGTAGTATAAAAAGAACTCAGGTAAACTGAAAAGAAGCATAGAGAAAGAACCACCTGCATCTCCATTGTATTCTGTCACTAACTATAAGCAGGCCAGATTGGAGAGAGGCATCTCTCACTTGGAAAAGGGGAGTTAAGTATAAACCCTGTACTTGAAAGCTAGAACTAGGCCTACCACAGAAAAGATAATGTTGGGCAAAGCATCACAACCCCTACTGACAGCATGTGGTCTGAGCTCCTGGAAATGCACTATGCCACACACCAAAGACAAGCTGCTTACCTTTCCCTCAGCCTCTGGTCTAGAGTGAGGAACAAGACTTCATTCCCTGGAGAGCAAGGCATCAAAGCTAACACAGGGCCCCAAAGAAATAAAGCATCCCACAGACTGGAAGGCACTGTGTGCAAGCCAAGCTCACATTCAGTCTCCAGACCAGCTTCAATAGACCCAATTTTTGACTGGAACAGTTCCAGAGTTTCAACATTCACCATCCTCCAGAGACTATGAGGCTCTCAAGGCTGAGAAACCCAGATCAAGCCCAATTTAACACCATATTTGATGGACAAAAACTGTATTGACATAAGCTTTTCTGAGTTCAACCTTAGTTATTCATGGTTACAAATGCTAAAGTAAAATGACTACAATTTGATCATATATGTGAACAACCACCATCTGCCCAGCACAGCCACAAGGCACAGGCTAATAAGTGCTTTATCTTTGCTAATAAAAATTTTACAGCTGTGAATTTATTGAATTAAATCAGGGTCATAGAGACACCTGGGCTTTTCATACTATAACAGAGATTCTGGGCATGTGAGGCTTATCAAACACACCAGACCAATGCATGGTGAAACTCATCTTATCACCAACCACCCATAAAAGGATGGTCTGTAGAGACTCCAGCATGGTGCACTGACTCATTACATATGGACCATCCAATGTACATATCATAGTCTGCCCAGTAGATTGCCAGACAATTTGATGTCTACCCAACAGGATTTCTCCCTGTATTTTGACACTACCCATTTGTAAGCCATCTGAACTCTTCACATCCCATGATTGCTTTCTTAACCCAATTCTTGTTCATTTACAGTGACTCTATTTATATTGACTCTTTATTTCTACTCTTGGCATTTCCTTTTAAAGTCCTATGGCCTATTTATAACTTTCTGTAGTTTAAAAAGTTTGCTATGTGATGTGTGATTTGAGTGGTAAGATAACTAAATGTTAGATTGTAACAGAACAAAGAACTGGTGATTGCCCTGGCCACAACTCCAAGCAAAATTAGGGATATTTTGTGAAATAAAGACAATGAAACTGATGTAACTTGTGAATCTAGTGGCATTCAGTAAGTCCTGACATTGCTGAAAAACAAAAACATATGTATCGGTGTTAACAGCCTAGTTTGCCTACAAGACTATTTCCAGCATCCGTTCTCCAACCTTGAGCAGCACAGACCAGACCAGACTATAGACCTCAACCTCCATGGCACCAGGCAGAGATGTGTGCCCCTGTGTTTTGATCTGGTAGCTGCAGTGTTATTTTGGTGTGTGCCTCGTTGCAACTTTTGTGGCTATGAGACTCAGGCACAAGCCATTGGGACAGTTAATCTTTGTTCTACTATTTTTTTGAGACAGGATCTCACTATGTAGTCCAGGTTGGCCTGAACTTGCTACATAGCCCAAGCTAGCCTCAAACTTACTATTTTTCTGCCTCTGATTCCTGAGATTTGTGATCATTAGTTCTGATTGTCAAGTTGGATATATCAAGAAATCCCTAGTAGATTATTAAAGCACACTTCTGGGTTTGCCTCTGGGAGTGTTTGCAGAGATGACTAGTGTGTGGACCAGTAAATGAGGGCTGTGTGTCATCCAATGAGCTTGCAGAAAGTATAGAATAAAAATAGGGAGAAGGAAAAGTTGCATTTGAAATCTTCATTCTGCCTGATTTCTCTGTGTTTCTTGTTGTTGTCACAGCCTACAGACATCAAGACTCCAGCTTTCTTAGCCCTTTAGCATAGTCTTAATCAGCCTATCACTCATTATCCAAGGAACTTCCAGGCTTTTAGTCTTAGACCAGGCACTTCTTCCCTGATCCATTTTGTTCTGAGGCTTCCAGCTTCTCCAAATGAGCAGCCTCCTGGATCCATTCTCTCTCCAGAGTGCAGACAGCCATTACAGACTATGTTGCCTCTAACTTGGTAAACCAGTCTAACAAATCTCCTTTTATACATAATTATATACACATAATCTGCTGATTCTTTTTCTCTAGAGAACCTTAACTAATATACCACCTTGGCACCTGTCCATCTGGACAAAAGGGATTGTCTTCATCAGCACTCAGGCAGCAAAATATGGTTCAAGACCCTATCGCTGGGGGTAGAACAGAGAAGTAAGACTTTCTCCTGGAACTGAATGCTGGGCTGGTGAGACCTAACACTAGGAAGATTCTAATGACTCTGTCACCAGTTTTTCCAACTGCTTATTTGCAAAGGTATTGATATCAAGAACTGTCCAACAAAATTCAACTCGTAGTAGCAAGAATAAACTGTAATTCAGAAAGACAATATATTTTAATTATATAAGCATCTCTCTGTGACACATACAATAACTCTCCAACTTATGAACATTCATATTGCAGACATTCACAAATATGAAAAAATCTCTCATTATAAACATTTGTAGATTTAAAAAACAGAAAAGAAAATATGCACTTACTAGACTGGGCAGGGTGGCACATGCCTATAATCCCAGCGCTTGGGAGACTGAAAACACTATGAGTCCAATCTATGAAGTGAGACCTGTAGACCCTGTACTAAACACATAAAAAATAAAAAAAAAACATTTTTAGATATAGATTGATTGTGGAAGTAGCTCTCGTGTCTACTGTATCATTTTAAGGTAACTGTAAAAATCAAAATAGCTTATTTGCACTATTTTTGTGCTTATATTTTGTTTGTTTATGCTTTACTTGTACATTTGTGTCAAAAGAATGTAAAACTCACTTTGTTGAAACTATGAACAAATCTGACTAAGGAAAGTTCTCCTAGAATACAACTCCTTAATAAGTTGTTAACCTACCATAAAGGTCGGCAAAAACATGAAAAATCTTGAACATCATTAATCATAAGTGAAGTGTAAATCAAAATCACAATGAGATTTCATCTTACCCATGCACAAGTGCTATTATCAGAAACTACCAAAGGTTGCAAGCGCTGAAAAGGAAATGAAGAAAAGGATACACTGACATATTGTTAGTGGGACTGCAAATTAGTATAGACAAAATTGAAAATCATATGTCTTTCCCTCAGAAAACTGAAGGTAGATCCAGCTATTGCATTCCTGGGTAAGTATCCAAAGGAAGCAAATCAGTATGCTTAAGTGTTATCAGTATTCCCATATTTATTAAAGTACTGCTCACAACAACTAAGAAATGCAATCAATCTATCAGTAAACTGATAACTGGAGACAAACCCAGTATGTACATATAAAGGAATAGCATTCAGCAATTGAAAGTGAAATGTTCTCATTTGCAACAATATGTACAGACATAGAGATCACTATGCTAAGTGAAATAAGCCAGACACAGAAAGCAACTCATGATCTCACTCATACATGGAATCTAAAATAACTGATCTCATAGAAGTTGAAAGCTATGGTCAAAATATTCAAAATACTTTCTTCTCCCTTTTTGAAATACACAGGACTTTACCAATATCTACAGTCACCTTCCTAAATGATAGCAAAGCAGAACGATCTGTTCCTACTTAACTGTAATCTACTGCCTACTGACCAACACTCTCCCTTCTCTTTCTTCTTCCTATTTTCCTCTGATGCTGGTAACTAGCATTCCACCTAAAGAGGAAACAAATCTTAATTGTGTATAATATTCTGTAAGAAAGATTAATCTCAACTTTAGAAAATCACAAAAGTAGAATGTTCTATATCCACTTAATATTTTTCCTCTAAGAATCTGTCCTGGTGCATTCATTTGGATAACTCTCACCCAAAGTGAAATATCACTTTAAATAAATTTACCTAGGGCTGGTGAGATAGCTCAGAAGTATAAGTGCTTTCCTGGAAAGAGCGTAGTCCTGAGTTAAATCCCCAGTACAGCAAAATAAATCAATAAACAAATTTACCATTTATTTATTTCATCAGAATTGTATAAATACTTTATACAAAGGGAGGAAGTTGAGTGGCTTGTTTTGGAGACCTCTAATATATAAGCATGATGGAGTTGTTCTTTCTTGCTCCCACTTTGATGACAACAAAAATACAAAGTGTATTTCTTGACACTAGCTATATTAATACAAAACTAAAGAGCGTAATGTAAAATGCATTTTATAAGATGTAAAAGCATATTCAGTATTTTTTTGAGATTTTAACCTATATTTCTCATTTGTACCTTTGAGCCTTCATTATAAATTTATTTTATCCTTATTCTTTGAAATTAGAACAGATTCAATAATCAGTACATTCCATATTGTTTTCATAGTGGTTTTTGTTCTACAAGGTGCATACCTGATATTCTATTTACAAACACCATTACAGCAGATGCCTCCATTCATTGAATAAAGAGAATGTAGCTGTATACCTATCTTTTTTAAATATGAATTATAATACAGTTTCAATAATTAATACTTTTTTACATTGTTATCTTCCTAGTGGTTATCCATAGTACAAGAAGTAGACAGGATATCCTGTCCAAACACTATTAGTGCAAATATTTCTTCTCATAGAATTATTCAAAAGTACTGCATATTTATCCTAACTGTACTATTTATACAAACACAGAATGGTCCTTCATTTTATCCCCCCCCTTTTGTTTAATCCTGTCAAGATTGGTATTCTAGTGTCATTCAATTATAACAGGTGCTTGATTTCATCAAAATGCTCCAACACAGTCCAGAAGTCCACAATAGTAGGGAGTTATCTGAAGAAGTTGACTAGTCATTTACAGCTCAGTATATCATTATGGCTGTATTTTATACAACTTGTGTTTATAGTTTTCTGCTGGATGGTTAAGACTGAGATAGATCAAGAACTATATACCATAAGATGTAGCTTTTGTTTCTGTTGAGGTCAGTCAAGTCCCCTCAGTGTTTATCTTGTAACCCTGTACCTCACTTTATAGATCCTTTGTCAGTGTCAGCCATGTGGATGAGTCACGACCATTGCTTGACCAATTTGCTCTCTGTGAAAGCCTCTGAGAAAGTTTTCTCTCCAAGTTACTCTTCTTAGGCACACTATACATCATCGATCCCATTCCTCTGTGGCTCCATAATCTCCTGATCAGAAAATTTGGGGCACAACTGAGTTCCATGATGTCACAGTACCGGTTCGCCTATGTCCTGAGTCTTCACTGAGCTTGAAAGGCTAAGGCCAAAATGCTGGCTGATCTTGCAGCCCTTCTATTTCTCCAATTTTTGATCTGCAAAATTACGTTTTTAACCATCCAGAAGAGAAGCTGATTATTACCCTGCAACACATGCAGTTCAGTTTACCCTATCTAATTCCTTTTTAGTTGTTTTTATACCTATTTGTATTTCTTTTGATTTCTTATACCAGGGAAATTATACAATATTTACACATGCCTGTTTCTTTCTTTTTTTTTTTTTTTGTCTTTTTTGAGACAAGGTCTCACTATTCAGTTCAAGCTGGCCTTAAGCTCACTTTGTAGCTCAGGCTGGTCTCAAACTGACAACAATCCTCCTGCCTCAGCCTCACAAGTGCTGGGATTATAGGCATGCGCCACCACGCCCGGCTTCATGTCTGGTTTATTTCACTTATGAGTACATGTTCAAGTGGCATCCACTTAAATATAAATGCTTCAAGTATATCATTCTTTATAGCTGAGTAATACTCAGCTACCACATCTTTTTCAACTATTCTTCATGTGATGGGCATATTGGTTATTTCCATGATTTGGCTATCACAAATTGTGCTGCTATAAAACATAGGTACACAGGTATCACTATGATATGTTTTCTGTTCCTCCAGGAAAATTCTCAATAGTGGGATAGGCAGCTTGAATGGGATTTCCAGTCCTACAATTGTAAGGAGTCTCCACACTGATCTCCACAATGGTTGTACCAGTCTACATTCCCACCAGAGGGGAGAAGTGTTCTCTTTTCCCCACAACCTCTCCAACATTTGTTGCTGGTTCATTTCTGTATGACAGCCATTCTTTCTGGAGTGAGATGGTATCTCAGTGTTGTTTTAATTTGTATTTCATGTATGGCTAGTGATTTGGAGCATTTTTTCATATATTTATTTGCTTCTTTAATATCGTCCTCTGAGAAGTGTGTATTCATCTCAGATGCCCATTTCTGGATTGGGTCTTTAAATTTGAGGGACCTAATGTACAAGTCAGGAAGCATCACAATCTCTGACTTGAAATTATACTACAAAGCTACTGTGATAAAATCAACATGGTATTGGCAATGAAACAGACCTGAGTATCAATGGAATAGATTAGAAGATGCAGAGGTCTCTACAAACACACTCTTCGACAAAGGAGCCAAACACACTTAGCGGAGGAAAGATAGCCTCTTCAACAAATGGTGCTGGAAAACATGGCTTTCTACATGCTGAAAACTAGAACTTGACCCAGCTCTATCACCATGCACTAAGTTAAAGTTAAAATGGATTGAAGATCTAAACATCAAAACAGAAACACTCAGTCTCCTGGAAGAGAAAGTAGAAGGAACTCTTTTTTTTTTTTTTCTTTTTTTTTTCC
>PVKA01039192.1:0-19657 GCA_004027165.1 Ctenomys sociabilis
AAATTATTTTCTTCTAATACTTTCACTCTTTTATTTTTATCTTTTTCTTTAATCCAAATATATTATAGGGGACATTACATTGAGAAGTTATTGCATTCGTAATTATTGTCTGTTCACTCACAAACGTTATTATGTATTTATATGAAATTGAAACTTAAAAATAAATAGAATTCACCCCATGTTGTGGCTGGAATGTGTTTTATTTTCTGCTGTTTGCACTTGAGCTAAGGGCTTTATTAATACTATGTAAGCTTTCTATGTATGAACTACATCTGTGTACTAAGAGTTTTTCAAAACTTATTAAAGTTTTACTGCACTTAAAGGTTTCTTGAAAATAAAAATAATAATAAACATTTTATTTTGAGAATTTAGGAACATATTTATATGTAAATATATAATAATGAAAATGTAGGAGACATACTAAGTATGAAACAAATTACATCATTATAGTGACCTGGTCACAAACAATAGAAATGCAAGTTAAACTTCAACCACCAGTTCATTCTCAATAGAATCACAGCTTTCACTAATGTGAAGGGAAATCTTGTCTCTGTATATTTCTTTAATTCTTAATCTCTCATTTATTAGTCAGAGCACTTAAACTGGCCAGTTTTCCTATAAGTCTCTTTTAGTTCTGTCATAAATATTTAAAGTTGCGTTATAGTAGCAGCCTCATTTTAAAAAATATTTTAAACAGGAAAAAAACAAAAAATGAGTAAGAACAAAGACACAAATTAAGCACCATAAATCAATATAAATGGTACAGAATTTAAAAACAAGAACAGGAAATTAATGGTTGTTATATTATATGTTGTTAACCTCAAATTTGCTACTCAGGGTACCAGATATAGGTGTGTATGATCAATCAAATAGTTCAAACAATAACTCGTCCTTTCCAGAAACCTTAAATTTTTTCCTTGCTTTTTAAAATTTATTTTAAATGTGTAAAAATTATAAAAAATTGGTTAAAGTAATAAATTTAATCATTAAGTGCTACCTTCAAAAATGATAGAAATGGTAGTAGAATCATCTTAGCTACTATATATATACATATATATATATGTATATATATGTATATATATATAATATAATTTTTACCCTTTTTTAAACATCTCCTTTCATCTCACTTATTGATTTCTTATGTTCAGATTTTTTCCATTTTACCGTATCTATTGTACCATTTAGATTTTATTTACACTTTCAGGTTCCTACACTAGGAAGACAATACATTGGTTCCATATGTGGGTCTGATTTATTTATTTCACTTTTGAGTACAACCTCTAGTTGCATCCATTTACCTTTAAAAGTCTCATGTTTATCTTTCTTTATGCTGAGTAATACTCCCTTATACAAAAAAGTGACATCTTCTTTATCCATTCCTCAGTTGATGGGCATTTGTGTTGCTTGCAAGATTTAGCTATGACAAATTGTGCTGCTATAAACATGCACCCTCATTCTTAACTCCTTAGTGTAGCATCACAGAGAGGTGAAGCCTAGTGTGAGTTGTGCACATCAAGCTGATGGAGACTAATGAATGGATCAATGTTGCCCTACAGAAGTAAATTGTTCCTCATGTTGGACTGGGTTAATTACCAGAGAAGTGGTTTCTTTTTTTTTTTTTTTTTTTTTTTTTTTTTTTTTTTTTTTTTTTTTTTGCCTTTTTGAGACAGGGTTTGACTATTCATTTCAGGCTGGCCTTAAGCTCACTTTGTAGCTCAGGCTGGTCTTGAACTCACAACAATCCTCCTGCCTCAGCCTCCCGAGTGCTGGGATTACAGGCATGCGCCACCACACTTGGCCCCCAGAAGTGGTTTCTTATAAAGTTAGTTCAGCTTTCTAGACTTTCTCTTGTTGCTTTTTTTCTCTGTTATCTCTTTTCTTTCATATACCCACTTGTGTTATCCATTTTTCACCATGTCTGAAGCATGTGGACTTTGGTTGAAGTAGAACACATTTGGGCATCCAATATTGGACTTCGTGTCACCAGATTGTGAAAGAAAGTAAACTTCTCTTCTTTATAAATTATCCAGTTGAGCTATTGTGCTGTAGGAACAGAAAACAGAGACCCCCATGATGGGATTAGTCTCTTTAAGAGAAGCAAGAGACCTGCTTTGGCTCAACCTTCTTTTATGAAGTCATGTGCCATCTTATGTTGCAATAGAAGGCCTTTTGCAGATGCTCTGACTTTGCAAATATTTTAAAAATAATCTTGACTTTCCAACTTTAACAACCATGAGAAAAAATTTTCTATTCTTTATAAACTAGTCTCTGATATTTGATTTTGGAAGCACAATCCACTATATCTAGCAAAAATGAGATATAATAACTAATTAATACTTGACTTGGAAATCTCAGCTAAATATCTAAGGTCATCATTATCACACAGTTAAGTTTTGTGCCAATATATAATGAAGGTTATCCTTCATCTCACTTCTGATGCAAGTCTCTCCATTTTCTTCTGTACCCTTACCAGAGTGCTTATAATGCTCATAATTCTTTTTTTGTGTGTGTGGAACCAGTGATTGAACTCAGTCCCTTGAACTTGCCAAGGAAGCGCTTATTCCACTGAGTCATCACCCCAATCCTAATGTTCATAATTCTGCCAGTATTTATTTACAATGATAGTCAGTGTGTGAATATTTCAAGATGATAGGCTCTTTCTGTCATTCTCCCTACTTCTGAATCCTCACTGTCAGTCATTAATATTCTAATTTATATTGACAGTCTTTTCAAGGCAGCTTAATCTTTTCTATCATGTTTCTCAAATATATTCTAGCTTCACTCCATTTGTTAATGCTAGAATCAATTCCACATTTTCAAGTATTTTTCTAAAGTAACATTCCATTGCCTAATAGTGATGTCTACATTAATTTACCATGCTATCTTAAATGAAATAGAAAAAACTAGGTGGATTTCTACAAATAAAACAAAATTTATCATCTCTAGTTGTAATAGCCAGAAATAAATGTCAGTGTCATATTCTTTTTGGAAAATCACAGTTGGGAGGATTTATTCCTTGCTTCTTTTTCGCCATCTCTCTCTTTCCCCCACCCCCACCCCCACCTGCTTCTCATGGGAATTAAAATCAAGACCTCCATACTGAGCTACAATTTCACTCCAAACCTATCTTTATATTTTTTTATTTTAAAGCAGGATACAGTTAGTTGCTAAGTTGCCCAGTTTAGGGTCAAATTTGTGACCTTCCTGCTTCAGACTCCCAGAGTGATGGGAATACAGGCAGGGGCAACTGTTTCCAAGCTCTGTTTCTCTTTTGTGAAGGCACTGAACTCTCCCTGTGGATGATCCATGATAATCTTCCTGGCTCAAGATTCTTCTGAAGAAATGCTTTCTCCAAATATTGTTGAATTTACACAACTAAGCAATTAGGAGCTGTTATATTTGCAGCTTCTCTTAATCTCACTGCATTCTTCAAAGAGGAATCATCTTTAGATAAAAAGAAATTGTAATGCAAACCCTTGGGCCTATAATTACTTTTCCTACTCAGGTAATATATTGAAAATTATCTCTGTTTGAAAATAAGCTGAAATATACAACATACAATATATGAATATAAATTAAAAGTTACTACTTAAAATGATGAAAATTAAAAATAAGGTTAAACTAGTATGTGTTTTGCATTTAATGTAGCAAATTTACCTTTACTCTTTTCAGTGTTTATTGTAGCTCACTTATCAAATTTATTTTATTATAGTTCCTGTCTTGGTACTTGCAGGATGTAAGATGCCCAAATTTTCTTGTATAAAGGGTTATCAAAAGACCTTTTTGGTAATTTTGTGAACCATACAAATATGGCTAATGTATATAATGGCAATAGTTGATATATATTGTCATGAGAGTTCAATCTAGTTTTACTTCAACTCCCTTTTTCCACCTTAAACTCATTTTTACCATTTTTCATATTGTAAAATCTCAGTGCAAGTCTTGATTTTTGAAATAGTTAAAATTGCTATCTCTGTTTAAAAGTAACTATTCATGTTAAGCTTGAGTTAATATAAAATGTGCTTGTACAATTTCTAAACCTGAAATTAACTTGCAACTTTGTTAAATTTTGACAATTGAAAACTTGGAATTCAGGAATATTCTGTTCATATAAAATACTGTGAGTCACTGATCTCATCTTACTTTTGAATAGCAGACATCAGAGCTTTATTCACAGTCTATTTGATAGGGATGAGTCATCAGTCAGGAACCAGGAGTGCTAAAAGAATTCAAGAGCAAAGCAGGACAGAATTATATAAAACAGGAAAACTCTGTTCAAGTAGAGTAGGCATGTTTAAAAAATGTATAGTGTTCTCAAGTCCTAACAGAGTAAGGAAACATTTCTGAAAGCCTATGGAGTGTTAAATAGGACTTTATGTAAAAAGTATGATTCAGAAAGTGTAGGATAAGGTACAGCATGGTAGAGATGTCTAGAGAAGAGAGTTCAACAAGGCGAAGTAGGACAAAAGATGACAAAATTTGATTCAGTATGTCAAGATGTATGAGGACAAGGCAGGTGAGACCTGGCAGCATTGAAAAGTATAATCTTTAGAGTGTACAGACTAGTAAAATAGGAGGAGTTCATTGTGAAGATAAATTGGTTAGAAGAGAGAATATTAAATCTGCCATAGAAAAGATAAACTAAATAGAATAGGGTGAAGGCTAAGGTAAGATAACGGAAGGCCTAGCTTTAGCACTCAACATATGGGGATCCAGTCTTTCCAGTATCATTTATTAAAGAGCCTATATTTTGTCTGGCCTTTTTATCAAAGATAAGGTGGCTTAGGGCTAGCCAGATAGCTTAGTGGATTAAAGTACCTGCTTAAGCAGATGCAAGGATTGGGGTTCAATCCCCAGCATGCCCTGTCCCATGGCACACTGACATAGTGATTGATACTGGGTGTGGTGGCATATGCCAGTATCCCAGCCCTCGGGAGGCAAAACAGGAGGTTCACTATGAGTCTAATCTATGTAGTGAGACCTTATACTAAATACATAAAAAGGTAAAGTGACTGAGTTTGCAGTTGTTTTGGAATCTTCTACTCTGTTTTATTGAAACCCAGGACTCTCTCTTTGCCAGTACCATGCTGATTCTATCACAGTGGCTTTATAGTATAATTTCACATCAAGGATTGTGATAGCTCCTGCCTTTCCTTTGTTTCCCAAGATTGCTTTTGATATTATGGGTCTCGTCTGATTCCAAATGAATTTGCGGAAAGTTTAATCTAGCTCTGTGAGGTATACTATTGATATTTTAATAGGTATTGCATTGACCCAGTAACAATTTTGGGATTATGTCCATTGTTTATCACTATGCAAAAAGCTAAGTCAAAATGGATCAAAAAATTCAATATTAAAACACAAACATTAAATCTGGAGGAAAATGTAGGGCAACATCTTAAAGATATAGGGGTTGGTAGAGAGTTCATGAACTAAAACCAAACTGCATGGGAAATACTTCAAAGAATCAACAACTGGACTATCAACTTCCTGAAAACTTAATGCATCTCAAAGCACTTCTCCAACAGAGGAAAAGAAAACCCACAATTGGGGAACAATTATAGCTTACTGTCCCTCTAACAAAGGCCTTCTATCTAGAACATATAATAACAAATTTCACAAAATAAGGGCCCCAAATTCAAAGGCCCAATCCAAAACTGGGCCTCTGAGACAAATATACTCTTCTCAGAGGAAGAAATACAAATGGTAGGTAGATATATCAAAAAATGTTCAACATCGTTGCTCATATGAGAAAAGCAAATTAAAAAAAAATAAACTGAGATTCCATCTCACCCCAGAAAGAATGGCTAATGTCAAGAAGTAAGCCAATAACAAATTCTGGAGATGCTGTGAAGTAAAAGGAACCATTCTGCGCTGTTGGTGGGAGTGCAGACTCGTACAATCACTATCAAAATCAGTTTGGAGATTCCTTAAAAAGCTAGGACTAGAGATCCCATTTAAGCCACCTATTCCACTCCTGGATATTTTTCTAAAAGAACTGAAAACCTCATACGATAGTGATATATGTACACCCATATTTACGGAAAGTGCATTTTGTCCTATATAAATCCTGGAAACAACCCAGATGCCCATCAACTGAGGAATGGATAAAAGAGATGTGGTATTTTTACACAATGAAATATTATTCACATGTAAAGCAGGATAAATTTGAGTCTTTGGTCAGTAAATGGGTGCAACTAGAGAACACACTCTTAAGTGAAATAAATCAGACCCACATGTGCAAACATTGTATTGTCTTCTTTATATTATTATTTTTTTTTTATATTTAGTACAAGGTTACAGGGTCTTACCATGTAGATCAGGCTCGTACTGATCCTCCTGTTTGCAGCATCGGAAGTGCTGGGATTACAGAGTTGTGCAACCATGCCCGTCTCAATTGCCATCTCAGAACACCCCAAGTGTGGGGCTGGTATGGCAGGCCTGAGGATTGAACCCTGGCCATTGTATCTGCCTAAGCAGGCAAGTTAATCTGCTGAGCTATTTGGCTGGCCCTATATTGTCTTCTTAGTATTAAAACCTGAAGAGAAAAATGGAATCTGAAGGGTACAATAGCTACTTGCAAAAGGGAATGCATTTATTCAAAAGGAAAATGTTCTCATGAGTTCATGAGAAGGAGTAGGAGAAAGAGATTTACCTATGTATGTAAGCAGGATGGTTTGGATATATATATGGATATATATATATATATATCCATATTACCATATCTGGTAATATGACTGATTGGAATATGACACTGTGTACTATAACAAATACTGTGAAATTCATATTATTTTGCTAAGCGAAATTCAGTATCACTTGTAATTTTTTTCTGTTTTAATTCTGATTTGTACTCTGTTGAAAAAATAAAAAAAGATTTAAGAAATATAATGAAGGGAGGCATTCAAGGATGATGCATACGTTGGATCTGCAAAGAAACTTGGAGTCCTTAATTATAAGAAAAAAAGCTTCTATTGTCATATTCATAAGAATTCTTTAGAATACAGCTGTGATTGATGTGAATTTTAATCATGGGTTGCATATATTAAGGAAGTGGAAATATTGAATATCCAGATTTGCAAGTTCCTATGTCATCAATGTCCAAGTTATCTACCACAGAATGTTGGAGCTGGAGAGGGAGCTCAGCAGTCTAAAGCACCTGCTTATGCAGGTGCAGGGGATCTCGGTTTGATCTCTACTACCACATGCCATGCAAGCTCGGCTCCCAGCATGGGCTGAGCTGGCCAAAACAAAACAAAACAGCACAACACAACCAAAAAATAAATCACAGAATTTTGTTCTAGAATTTATCCTTAAACCCACAAAACTTACTTTATCCTTAAACCAACAAAAAATGAGTATACTATAAGTAAATCAAAGCCCATTAACTTATTTCTATATGCTTATAATTTAGAAGCATTTGTCTGCTGTAGTATTAAGAATCATTTTGGAATTTGTGAAAACCTGTACTTTAAAGTTCCATCTATAATACCATGTTTGTTGAGATTGGGACTATATTATTCTCACCTGATTTCTGTATGTAGGAAAAATTAACACTCATATTGTGCCATATTTTCTGAAGTGCTATTAGTACCATATCTGTCATCAACTACATCTGTTCCAAAGAAAATGTTCAGAGTATTCTGCCTTGGTAAAGAGTACACAGAAAGAGAATGTATTTCCAATTAGAAGATATATTTCCGTTTTTCTTGTGCCAAACTTTGAGTATAATACTTAAAGTCTAAATGTAAGAAACTGTTTTGATAAGGATTTGATACGGGATGGAGCAGGAAGGCGGAGTCGGCCGTGCTGTCTCTGCCCGGTCTCAGGGGCTGGGCGGAGGCGGGCGACTTTTTTTTTTTTTTTTTTTTTTTTGGCAGAACCGGGGATTGAACTCAGGCCCTTGCACTTGCTAGGGAAGCGCTTATTCCACTGAGCTATCTCCCTGGCCCATAGGACTCAAAATTCTATTCTATCCTTCTTTGTGGTTAGAATACCCACAGACTCAGCTACAGTCTATACTTTCCAATACTTTTTAATAATTAGAATTGAGTTTCAACTTGATTGGCTTTGGGATCTGCAACAGGAATTAGTAGAGCACATTTCTGGGTGTGTCTGTTTGGAGAGTGGAGGTATAACCTTGGAGTCTTTGTATGGTCCCTTGATTGGTGTTCTCTGACATTTTTACCTGCTGTCCTTCTTGGCTACCATGCACTAAGCAGCTTTGTTCTGTCATGCCATTCCTTCATGATATCTCTGTCTTCAACCAACTGATCGTGAATGAAATTGTGAAAAATTTAAACCTTTCCGTCTTTAAATTCTGGCTGCTGGTATTGGGTACTAGCAATAAGAAAAGATGATTAATGCACAAAATTGATACTGGATGTGGAAACACTAATGTGACTATAGCTGACCATGTTGTTTAGAGCCCTTTGGAACCAGTTTTTGGAAGGAGTTTGGAAAGGTCTGAAAATGTGTGATAGAGACCCTATAGAGACTTGTAAACATAAACATTGCTAATTCTAGTCAGAGATCAGAGGACAAGAATACTGATAGACATTCAGACAGTAAAAACCAGGCTCAGTAAGTTTCAATTTTGAAGGACACCCCATTGGCAGTTAGAGTAAAAGCCATGTATGTTACATTTTCACAGAAAATTGGTTTACATTTTGCTCATGCTCTGAAACTTTTCAGGAGATTGAGAGGAAAGACTAATTAATCCAACAGAAGAAATTTCAAGAAATCTCAACATTCAGGCTATGCCATGAATTCTGTTAGTTGCTTTTATCCATATTTATAATGAGAATAAAGGTCAAAAGATGGAGTGGAAAATTTTTAAAAACTGAAGTTTTCGTTCAAAAGGAATCATAAATATATTTGGGGCCAAAGGAGAAGAGACTAGTGCCATTAAGAAGAAACTTCATGTTTTTGTACAGGGACAAGTCGAGAGATGGGTTGAGGGCATCTCAGGAATTAGCAAGATCCTATCTATGTGAGGTTTAAGTACACAAAAGAGCTAACTTTCCACTTGAGAAGAGAGTTACTAAAAATACTGATCAAAATTTTATTATATAAAATTGCATACCTGAGGGCTGGGGAGACGGCTCAGTGGAATAAGTGCTTCTCTGACAAGTGCAAGGTCCTGAGTTGAATCCCCAGTTCTGCAAAAAAAAAAAAAAAAAAAAGATGAAATAAAAAAAATGCATACCTGAGATTCAGTTCACCTCTTTCAGCTATCCAAATACTGAAAGGCTGCTGTATCCATGGTTCAAAGGTTTCTGGCTGTGTTTCAATTGATAATAAACAGATGTCATTCATGTGATGCTGGATTTCTTGGCATATAAAATTTAAAAGTTGTATCATCAGGGAGGTTTTCACCAAGATTTCAGAGGAAGACCAGAGAGGCCCTACAAGGAACCTCTGAGATGGGAATATAAAAATCTGTGTGAATTAAGCCAAATGTGCAGTGGAGATACCAGAATTTCAGAGATGCTAACAATGTTGCATGTTTACCAAAGTATGTTTGTAGGAGCCAGCCCAAGAGACAGGCCATGTGGTCTTCCATCAGCAGTCATATGGATGGGGCTATCCAGGCTTTGTTGAACTCACATTTTAACACTTTGGTGACCCAGATCCCTGACATGGAGCTACAAACATTATTGTTTGCCATTTGTATTCCCATCTTACTTTGATCTAGTTCTTTCCCATTCTGTTTACTCTGAACCATTATAGAGGGTCATAGCTGAGTGTTTGCCTTGTGTCATTAAAGAGGCACAAAATTGGACTTTTGTAAAATGCTACAATTGTTGAGGCATTGGAGATGGTCTTATTGCATTTCTGCTTGTAAGAAGGATGTTTCATTATGTTTAGCATAATTATGAGCTTACTACTGTACTTATTTAGAGGTTAAATATAGTTTAAGAGATGTGTTTGAATAAAAGAGGTGCATGTGGTAATTAGAGTGGAGTTTTCACTTGTTTGGCCTAGGGATCTATGGTATGACCTTGGAAAAGTCTGTCTGGTTCCTTGCATTTACTACTCTGATTTTCTTCCTCGCCTCCACTTATTTGCCATAAACTAAGCAGCTTTGTTCTGCTATGGTCTTCCTCCCTGCAGGTTCTGACTTGGGATGAAGAACACAGACTAATGCGTGTGTCTTAGACAGTTATAGCTATTCAAGTAAGTTTAAACCAGTGGAGCACAAGTGTAAACAGCATGTATAAAACCTGGGCTCTTTCCACTTGAAAGACAAATCGATTTGTCTTGAGTTTGATTTTTTAAATTCCTTTTCAGAGGCAGCTTTGAACATTGTGGAGAAGATTATCACCCCAGGAGAGAGTGAGCCAATAATGTGGAAGACACATTTTTTTTTTATCCATCCACTGTGGCTAAAAGAAAAACATAAGCATATATCTGTTATTATAGATATCACTACAAAATCCACTTTTTTCCATTAAGTATTCATGTATTGAACATTATATCCTTTCAGAATATGAGGAAAAAAATTAAAAATAGGAATATACATATATTTTTACACAAAAATTTAGAAATCTAACCATATACAGCATTTTATCAGGACAGTCCTGTAATATTTTTCTTGTGTCTTTTTTTTTTCATTTCTTGCCCATAAAAACATTTTTAAAAATTTTACTTATGAGACAGCATGTTAATAATTGGTATGTCATGACAAGAAGTATGTATTTAGCAGACCAGAATGGCAGGAATTCCAAGAGTGACCCTTATTTTACACATTGCTATCTTCAGTGCAGTTGTTTAGTTCACAAGTATCAGCATGTATAGACAGTCAGGTTGAGAATCCTACCATTTAACTACTACTTTCAAAAATCTGCTGATGTTTCTTGGGATCATTGCCTTTCCCACCTTGTGTGTACAAATGTATGGCTTTGACCCTGTCATGTTTCCCAGCTTTTCTCTTTGCCCTCTCCTCATTGTCCAATCCTCAACTATGCACTTTCCTTTTAAATGTGTTATACCTTTCTATTTGTAATTCTTCTTTTGAGTACTTATACTAGAGAGACTATATGATATTTACATATTCTAGTCTAGTTTATTTCTCTTATAAGTATACCATCAAATGACATCCACTTAAATATGAAGGCTTCAAGTTTATCATTCTTCATAGCTGGGTAATACTCCATTGTATAAAAATATCAAATATTTTTCAACCATTCCTCATGTGATAGGCATCTTGGTTGTTTCCAAGATTTGGCTATCACAAACTTTGCTGCTATAAACAAAGGTACACATATATCACTATGATTTGATATTTTCAGTTCCTCTGTGAAAATTCCAAGTTGGGAGATAGCTGTCTTGAGTGGGATTTCCAGTCCTAGTTTTTTAAAGTCTCCAAACAGATTCCCATAATGGTTGCACCAGTCTACATTCACATAAGCAAGGGAGGGTTTCCCTTTCCCCCAGCCTCTCAAGCAACTGTTGTTGGTTGATTTGTTTATGATAGTCATTCTTTCTGGGGTGAGACAGTATCTCAGATTTGTTTTAACTTGCATTTCATGGATGGCTACTGATGTGGAGTACTTTTTCGTATATTTATTCACTTCTTTAATTTCTTTGTCTGAGAAGTGTATGTTCATCTTGTATGCCCATTTCTGGATTGGGTCTTTACATTTAATGGCCGTAATATATTTTAGTTCTTTATCAGTTCTAGAGAACAGGCCTTTGTCTGAGTGATTATTAGTTAAGATTCTTTTGAAAGTTGTGGGTTGTCTTTGCACTTTATTGGTAATTTCTTTTGACATGCAAAAACTTCGCAATAAAGTTCGTCCCAGTTGGTAATTCTTCCAAGTGTTTCCTGTGCAATTATATTTTTGTTCAGGAACTCTTTGCCTACCCCTATGTCTTCAAGAGTTCCTCCTACTTTTTCTTCCAGGAGATTTAGTGTCTCCAGTTTAATGTTTAGATTTTTAATCCATTTTGACGTTAGATTAGTGCATGGTGATAGACCTGGGTTAAGTTTTACTTTTCGGCCTGCAGAGAAATAGTTTTTCCAGCACCATTTGTTAAAGGGTCTATCTTTCTTTTATTAAGCGTGTTTGGTAAAATCCACTTGAATTGTAGATGTTTTTATTAGAGTACTGAAGTTTTATAGCAAGTATTTTTTCCTACTCTTGCTCATGATCTTTATCTGGGTCACAGTATGTATCTTGAGCAAATGAATTATAATTTATTAATAGTGGTCAATCAGGAAGAAGCAGGACTGTGCTGTTGAATATGTAAAAATACATACCATCTGTTATGTCTTCTATTTCCTTTTTTAAATTCTAGTTTGTAGTTCGGTTAATCAAGTTGTTTTCATATGATTTTCATTTCCATAAGGTTTTTGTTGAAGATGCAGTCTTCTATAAAAAGATTTAACATGTATGGGTAAGGCTCTCAACCTATCCTCATTCTCTAATCAAATACTTTTTGTTGGTTCAATTAATATGAAATTCTCTTCATCAATCACTGTGTTTCTATAAAGTTCTATGTTAAGATGAAAATTAGCTCATTGAGCCATTTTTACCCATGTATAGCCACAAAAATTTAATCATGTTATTAGTCTCAGTTTCAGTAATTGTTATTTGTAATTCAGGAAAATAATAAGTTGTAATTGTATGAGAAGGCAGAAAAAGCAGGCCAGGCCATGAAATCATTCTATTGTGGATAGATCTAGCCAGGTAACAACTCTTCCTTTTTCAACAGTTATTACATTCTGAAATTCATACCTCATAAATATTTACTACATTTTCCATGAATATATGCAAACTAAATGTTACTTGTTTGTTGAAAGCATTTTCTTTTAAAAAGGATAATGTGGGGCAGGGGAGATGACTCAGTAGAATAAGTGCTTCCCTGGCAAGCACAAGGGCCTGAGTTCAATCCCTGGTTCCACCTAAATAAAAAAAGGATAATGTATACCATTTTATGAAGTAAATGAAATGACTTTTGTGCAGGGTTTATTCTTACAATGATTTAGCCAAGACAGAAATTTGTAAAGTTAAAATATGGTGAACATAAAATAAAGAATAAAAATATGTGCTAAAAACTGGTTAGCAAAGGCCGATTAAACAGCTTATCAGATTAAAGGACCTGGAAGCAGGCGCATGTCCCATGGATTCAATCCCAAGGTCTGCCATGCTAGTGCTGCTCCCGGTGCACTCTGACATGGCAATTGAGACTGGGCATGATGGTGCATACCTATAATCCCAGCTGTTGCGAGGATGTATACAAGTGAGTCAATATAAGTCTTATCTATTAGTGAGAACCTGAACACCCTGTAAACTCTTCCCTAAAAGTAAAAAATAAAAATAAAATGGTTGGCAATATTTTAAGTTGATAAAGGATGGTAATTTAGTTAAGTTTAAAAAATACACACATAAGCCATAAACCAGAGTAATACAGTCTAAGAAAAAATAATCACAAGCAATCTGCAAGGTTGATTCAGTAGCTTACTCCAATTGAGGAAGATGAATACAATGTTCCTGGTCTTCTTTCTGAAATTGAAGGGCAAAATGATCATATTTGGATTTGGATAAAAATTGCTCTGACCTCATCTATGAATCAGTGTATTAGATAGTAAAGGCCTTGATCTCAAACTTTTTTTCCATTGGCAAATAACTTAATAAACTAAAATCATTGCCCTTTATAAAATTGTTGTTCTCTTTAAAGGATGTTGACCTTTCCATATTTAAAAGGGTACTCCTGCTATTGAATTTTCAAAATATATCATTAATTTCATTCATCTAAAGGCAAAGTTTAAAACCTCTTTATGAGGGGATAAATGATATGCAATTCGCAATCTCACTTATGTGCAATTTTTATTGACAAATTTAAGTGGAATATCAAACTGCAAATGACATGCTAGAGATGTTATAACAAATTTTTGTTGGCAACTTGAACAGATTAAGAAACTTGCTGAAGCACAAAATAAACTTTTCAGTGTTTCTGGATGTGTGACATCTAGAATGCAAACTGAAGAACAAAAGCTCATCTGGATGTGGCTGGGCCCAACCAACAGGCTTTTAGCTTGAATAGAATGAAAAGGCAAAGAAGGAAGTCCTCCTTTTTGCTTCTTCATAGTTCATGTCTTCTTTTAGATTTGCAGCACATTCCATTCTCTTAAACCTTGCAGAGTAGACACTTTGGTTTTCTATTTTACAATGAACTCGTAATGAAGTCTGGAGTGATGTTTAGACCTTCAACTTTTGAATGGATGCTTTGACACTGCAACACATAACAATGCACTATTTTTGCCTTCTTTCAGCCCCTGATTCCACAAAGAGCTCTTTAAAGACTACTTAGTAAACCATATATAGATATCTGTTCTTCTAGTGAATCTAACTGATGCAGATGTCAGCCATTAACTTGGGTGTCAAAATCACATCCTTTCCTTGGAACTTCCATATACTGAAATCTTTCCTCTTATCTCTGTATCCTACATCAGAAACTCGTGTGTTTGTGCTGTTTACAACATAGACCTTACCTTTGAGATGCAGTGAAGTGAATCACGACCTTTATATGTATTTAAATATCATTAAGATGAGGGAAGTGGCATGTAAGTTTTCTTTCTTTGATATCCTGAACTGTTCATAGCCTTTCATTTAGAAACATGCTGTATAATATCAACAAGCAAAATAAAAACTGAAATCCCATTTCGCTGTCTAAAGAAAAAAATCCTTTTTCTCTATCTAAAAGTCTCATATGGATAATGTCATCCCAGTGCATTAGGCCAGGGCTAGATTTCTGACAGCCTATGTTTTACTACAAAGAAACTTCAGGCTTAATTTTTCTATTCATCTGATTCAGGCAGTTTTAGGAGGATGCTGGGAAGATAGTAGCAAGGGCTGTTGTTATCAAAAGTCTTGATGGGCTAAGAGGTGTTTGACTGAGCACATATGTTCACTAATATGCCTCTATTTTTCATAGGCTGTGTGATGAAAGCTATGGTTACCCAACATATTGACTTCCATTAAGGATGCCTGAGCGTCTTTTACTTCTTATAGAGATGTCAACAGAGTGAATCTCCAGGACAAAGGCCTTGCTTTGTAGGTACTTGAATTCAGAAAAATAACCCAATATAGTACAGTAGTCCATAATAGTAATGAGTTATCAGCATAACTGGTAATTGTCAGAAGTTGTTGAATTGAGCTTTTAACAACTTAGCATATTAATATTGCATTACTTTTAATACCTTATGGTCTCACTTTTCTGTGGGTGGTTAAGACCAAGTTAAAGCAAGACCTATACAACCAAAAATGTAACTTTTGCATCTGACAAAGTCAGTCCAATCCTGTCAGGATTTACCCTGAAACCCTGAACAGCAGTTTGTAGATCTTTTGTCAGTTTAGCCGTCTGGATGAATCACAGCCACTGCTTGACCAATTTGCTCTCTGTGAAATCCTGAGAGAATGTTTTCTCCCCAGGTGACTTTCCTTAGGCCCACTATACATCATCATTTTCTGTATGGCTCCATAATCTGCTTGATCAGAAAAATTAGGACACCACTTTGTTACAGCAGAGTTTCTCTTACATCCTGAGTCCTCACTGACCTTGAAGGGCTAGAGTAAAAAATGTTGGCTATCCTTGCAACTCATCTATCTGTCTAATTTTTGGTATGCAAGTAGGAATAGGTCCTTTAAAGACTTCTCCAATTACAGCTTCTCTAACTGCAACGAAACACCCAGCTCTGACAAAACAAAACAAAAAATGGCGATATGTTAGGAGACACAGAAATTAGGAAATGGATCAAAGGTGTGTAAGTGTGACTAGACCTCAATCCCTAAAGCAAACATGCTACCTCAGTCCTGAGCTAAACATGCTGTCTGGTTAAGGTAAGCTATTAGTCCCTAGGCAAGTTGTGTCACACATTATTAACTTTGCAAAAATATAAATAAAGTACTGATTTGTTGTGAAAAAACAAAATGAGAGCACGATTATTTAAGATTTCTTGAAAGCATGTTGTAATGTTTAGTCATACCTCCTATCTTACACAACTATATCTGTTAATCTGAGCAACAGATTTGCTGATAAACAATAATATATCAATTGCTGTTAATTAGCTATTCTTGTTTTGAAAATCTGTAATGCATGTATGGTTATATGTTACCCCGTTTCTGTCTTTATTTTTGTTTTTTTGCTGTTGTTTTTATTTGTAGAAATAAAAAAATATTAAAAATTATCTTAAAATTCATCACAAGAAGCTTTGTTTTATACAATATATTGCAGAAATGTTATACTATGTACATTTCTGCTATAACTTATTGTTATCACAAACAAAAGAT
Source organism: Ctenomys sociabilis (assembly GCA_004027165.1). Lineage (NCBI taxonomy): Eukaryota > Metazoa > Chordata > Mammalia > Rodentia > Ctenomyidae > Ctenomys > Ctenomys sociabilis. The sequence continues at coordinate 16,296 of PVKA01039192.1, forward strand.
GTGGAGGACTACATGTAGATGTGTATGTCAGGAAACACAGCTTCTTAGATGCCAACTTAGAACCTGGTTATCATAATATACTTTTATCCCTGAAAATCTTTGGTTTTTGCAGTACACTAACATCTTTCAAACTTACAATACCAGAAAAAGATTTTTTTTAAAAGAATCATGAAACTCAGGTGAGCTCCAAATTTTCTGAACAAGGACATTATGGAGCCACAAAGGAAAGAGATTGAAGTTCTAAAGTGTGCCTGGGGAGAGTCACATGAAGAGAAAACTTTCTCTCAAGCTCTCACAGAGAGCAAACTGGTCAAGCATTGGCCATTACTCATCCACATGGATGACACAGACAAAGGAACTACAGAATAATGTACAGGACTACAAGATAAACCCTGAGAAGACTTCAATGACCACATAGGAAATATAAAGTTCATGTGTTGGTATCTAAGTCTTGATCTATCTAGGTCTTAACCATCCAGCAGAAAAGTATAAAAATGAAGTATACATAGTGGGACCATAATATTAAGCTGAACTGTAAATGGATATGGTCGACAATTTCTTTGAATAACTCACTATGGTTGTAGAATGCTGGACTGTGTTGGATTTTGGTGGTGAGTTCAAGCACCTAAGTTAGTTGAATGTCAATGGAGTGCCCACCTTTCACAGGTGTAGACAAAGGAAGGGTTGTAGAAAGAAAAAATCATGATGTGTGTGTATATACAGTACAGTTGGGATAGATAACGCTGTGCTTCTACATAATTCTATGAGAGGCAAGATCTGCACTAATGGTGGTTGGAGAGGATATTACGTCGGCTTCTAGTACTACGGTCATCCACTAGGAAAATAATTATTGAATTTTTGATATAATTCAGGTATAAAAAATAAGTAAGCAGGTACACTCTTAATTCACTGAGAAGAGGTGTCTGCTAAAATAATATCTGTAAATATCATATCATGCATGCAACTTGTATAATACCAAAACGTTATGAAAACAGTTTGCAATGTATTAATTTATCAAATCTGTATGGTTAAGGTGTCTTGAAACTGTCTGATTGACATTTGTATTTCAATAAAATAAAAAAAATAGAACAGATAGTATTTCAGGGCCCATATCTGAAGAGTTAAGTTCAATATGTCAGAAGTGATACATTTTTATGATTCACTAGATATTTCTAATGTGGACATACGAACAACACGTTCAACACAATTTGTTCCAGAAGAATTTTATCATATCCTTTAAGCTAAAACTATCTTTGATATAATGACAACTTCCAGGTGCTGGAGAGACAGCTCAGTGAATTAAGTGCTTGCCTGGCAAGAACAAGGTCCCTTTTTAAAAGTATTTTTGCATTTTTCGTTTTTCTCCTTCACATTCTGTAGGGATTTAAAGTTTAACATATCAGTACTTCATGGAAAATATCTGATTCGTGTTATGTCTAAGATATTTGATTTTCAGACAGATAGTGAGGTTCAGCTCAACTGCCTATGTTATAGGGTAATAATATCAGTAACCTCTTCTAGAAGATTAACAGGTTAAGTTTGCAGATCAAAAATTAGAGAAAAGTAAGGGCAGCAAGGGCATCCAACATTTTGGCTCTAGCCTTTCAAGGTCAATGAGGACTAGGAGAACCTGTTCTGTAACATCCTATATCTCAGTTCTGTCCCATATTTACTGATCAAGGAAATTATGTTGCCACAGAGGAAAATATACCTGAGAAGATGTAGAGTGTGCCTAAGGAGAGCCACATGGAGAGAAAACATTCTCTTAGCCTTTCAGAGAGAGCAAATTGGCCAAGCAATGGCTGCAACTCATCTACATGACTGACACTGACAAAGAATCTACAAACTTTGATACAGGGAATCAAGGTAAATCCTGAGGGGATTTGACTGACCTTGTCAGATACCAAAGTTACATTTCTTGTTACATAAGCCTTGCTTTATCTCAATTTTAACCATGAAGCAGGAAAGTATAAAAGCAAGGTATGAAGAGTGAGTCTATGTTAATATGCTCAGCTTCAGAAGGCTCAGGAAAACAACTTCTGTCATTTTAAGTCCTATGGGTAATGTAGTACTATTGTGGACTACTGAAATATATTGGATTATTTTGCTAAGTTCGCGCACCTACTATATTTAAATGGCAATGGAATATCCATCTCTGACCATAGTAAACAAAGAAAGGGGATACAAATGAAGGACTATTTTGTATCTGTATATACAAAATAGTTGGGGTGGATGTACAGATACTTTCTCTTAACTCAATGAGATTTGTACTATTAGTGTTTGGACAGGATATCATGTCTGCTTCTTATTCGAGGAATAACCACTGCAAAGGCAACTGTATGCAATGTATTGATTGTGGAAACTCTCCTACCAATTGGTTTTGAAACTCTCTCATTGCTATTTGTTTTTCAATAAAACTAGTAAAGAAAAGAAAAGAAAACAAAAATGAAAAAGGTCCTGAGTTCAATCCCTGGTACCAAGGGGAAAAAAAAACAAACAAACAAACAAACAAAAAAAAACAGTTCCAGATATATTTCTAGTGTGCCTCCATCAGAACTGCAGAGAGATGTCTTATGGATAATGCAAATCTCTTCCTTAAACTTCTTCTTCAAACTGTGCCATAGCTCCAACTCCACTTAAGATTGTGAAACTGGTGGGAAAGATAGCTCAGAGGACTAAAGCACCTGCTTAGGTTATTGCACAGACAAGATTTGATCTTCAGCACCACCTGCTACACCAGCCCCATTCCCAGGGCAATCTGAGCAGGCAACAGAGTCTGGGTGTAATGGCCCACACCTCTAATTCCAGGGCTAGGGAGGCTGAAAACAGGAGGATCTCTAAGAAAATGAGCTGTGTAGTGAGACCCCGTAACAATCAAATATATTTAAAAAAAAGATTTTGAAACTGGTGGATAAAAATCCCATTTTTTTCTATGGCCCAACTAAAAACACCTATGTTGGTTGTTTTTCTACATTACATAATTTCTTCAAAATAGTTTATTTTATGGAGAAAAGGTAAAACAGGATTTCATAAAAATAGGGGAATAACAATTGTTAATACATTAAATGTTGTTATCTTAAAAGTAGTTGCTCAGGGCATAAGATATGGATGTAAATTTTTTTCTTAAATTGATATAAAAAAACTAATGGATTAAGAGATGCTAATATCCATTTACAGCTCAGGTTAATATTATGGGCTCACGATGTATACTTCATTTTTATACATTTATGCTTTTCTGCTGGATGGTTAAGACCTAGGTAGATCCAAACTTATATACCAACACATGTACTTTATATTTCCTATGTGGTCATTGAAGTCTTCTCAGGGTTTATCTTGTAGTCCTGTACATTATTCTGTAGTTC
>PVKA01039193.1:0-10518 GCA_004027165.1 Ctenomys sociabilis
CCATTGCTTGACCAATTTGCTCTCTGTGAAAGACTGAGAGAATGTTTTCTCTCCATGTGGCTCTCCTTAGGCACACTCTATTTCCTCTGTGTCCCCATAATCTCCTTGATCAGAAAATTTGGGACACAACTGAGTTACATGATGTTACAGTACAGGTTCCTTTACATCCTGAGTCCTCATTGACCTTCAAGGGCTAGGGCCAAAATATTATCTATCCTTGTAGCCCTTCTTTTTCTCTATTTTTTTTTTTTTTGTTCCATAAGCTTAAATTTTTAAGTCACATTTATGTGCTGAACGTTAAAAGGCTCAAGTCAAAAACTTCTGACATTGCCATTTTCATGGATAACCCACTACTGTTATGGACTATTGGACTATATTGGATTTTTTTTTCTTATTTTTGTTTTATTGAACTACAAATATCAATGAGACATTTTTAAGATATCTTGACAAGATGGATTTGATAAATTAATACATTTCAAACTGTTTTAATATTGTTTTGGTATCCTATAAGGTGCATACATGATATTATACTTACAGACATTATTATAGCATATGTCTCTTATCAGTAAATTAAGAGAGTGTAGCTGTTTGCATATCTTATTTTTTAAGAAGCGAATAAATATATGAAAAAATGCTCCACATCATTAGTCATCTGAGAAATGCAAATAAAAACAACACTGAGATATCATCTCACTCCAGAAAGAATAGCTATCATAAGGAAATCAACCAACAACACATGTTGGAGAGGTTGTGGGGAAAAGGGAACACTTCTCCACTGCTGGTGGGAATGTAGACTGGTACAACCATTGTGGAGGTCAGTGTGGAGACTCAAACCAGCTATCCCCCTACTAGGAATTTTCCCAAAGGATCTGAAAACATTGTGTCTAACTGATATATGTGTACCTATGTTTATAACAGCACAGCATGTGATAGCAAAATCTTGGAAACAACCAAGATGTCCATCACGAGAGGAATGGTTGAAAAAGATGTGCTATTTCTATATAATGGAGTATTACTCAGCTAATAAGAATGATAAATTTGAAACATTTATACTGAAGTGGATGCCACTTGAACATATACTCATAAGTAAAATAAACCAGACACACATGTGTAAATATCATATAGTCTCCCTAGTATAAGAAGCAAAAAGCAGAAATACAAAAGGAAACGTGCAACAACAACTAAAATCAACTGAGTCAGATAGGGCAAAGTGAATGGCACATGCTGCAGTATACTAATCAGCTTTTCTTCTGGATGATTAACAACCTAAGTTCACAAATCAGAGTTGGAGAAATAGAAGAGCCGCAAGGCCAGCCAACATTTTGGCTCTAGCCTTTCAAGTTCAGCGAAGACACAGGACATAGGAGAACCTGTACTGCAACATCATGAAACTCAGTTGAGCTCCAAATTTTCTGAACAAGGAGATTATGCAGCCACAGAGGAAAGAGATCGAAGTTGTATAGTATTCCTGGGGAGAGTCACATGGAGAGAAAACTTTCTCTCAAGCTCTCACAGAGAGCAAACTGGTCAAGCATTGGCCATGACTCATCCACATGGATGACACAGACAAAGGATCTACAGAATAATGTACAGGACTACAAGATAAACCCTGAGGGGACTTCACTGACTGACCACATAAGAAACATAAAGTACATGTGTTGGTTTGTAAGTCTTGCTCTATCTAGGTCTTACCATCCAGCGGAAAAGTATAAAAGTGAAATATTCAAAGAAGTTGTCGACCATAGCCATTTAAGCTGAGCTGTAAATGGCTATGGTCGACAACTTCTTTGTTTTTTTTTTTTGTTTTTGTTTTTTTTTTGTTTTTGTTTTTTGTTTTTTGGCGGAACCAGGGATTGAACTCAGGCCCTTGCGCTTGCCAGGGAAGCACTTATTCCACTGAGCCATCTCCCCAGCCCCTCGACAACTTCTTTGAATAACTCACTATTGTTGTGGAATGCTGGACTGTGTTGGATTGTGTTGTCGAGTTCAAGCACCTAAGTTGAATGACAATGGAGTGCCCATCTTTTACAGATGTAGACAAAGGAAGGGGTATAGAAAGGGAAAATCATGATGTGTGTTTATAGACAGAACAGTTGGGATAGATAATGCTGTGCTTCTACATAATCCTATGAGAGGCAAGATTTGCGCTAATGGTGGTTGGATAGGATATTATGTCAGCTTCTAGTACTATAGACAACCACTAGGAAAATACCAAGGTAGAAATTATTAATTATTGAATCTTTGATGTAATTCAGGTATAAAAAACATATTGGATTATTTTGCTTAAATCACACACTGACAATATTTGAACAGCAATGGAACACCTATCTCTGACACAACTAAACAAAAAAGGAGATATAAATGAAGAACCATTTTGTAGTGAAAATAATATATTTCTATACATGCAAAATATACAGCTACTTTCTCTTAGTTCAATGAGAAGACTTTTACTAATAGTGTTTAGACAAGATGTCATGTCTTTATCTTGTACTCTGAATAACTACTATGAAGACAAGAATATATAATGTATTGATTATTGTAACTTTCCTACTAACCTGTTTTGAAACTGTCTCATTGCTACTTTTTTCTCAATAAACTTAATAAAAATAAATAACTAAATACATATTTTACAACCAAAAAATAAATATGTGCTTTGTGAATTTATAAGTGAACTTTTTACCAACTTTTTAAACTTTGAATATTTGCTAAAATGTGCTTTCAACAGTTTATTTAGTAAAGCCTAACATAGAGCAATTCCAGGGCAGCTTGCTTTTCCCTCATTTATTGGCTTAACTCACATTCTAGTTGTCTTTAGAGAAAGTGACTCTGTTCTGTCCTAAATTTCTGTAGGAATTAGAAGCACAGAAAAATGTTTTAATTCCCTTTCCCTTTTGAATTAGAAGATATATTGACTGAAGCGACAGCACTTAATCAAATGTCTCTTCTACTCCTTAGTGCCCAAACTTCTGAGAAGAGAAAACGATAAGCCCAATTGAGGGTGTCCCAAAACAATAGAAAATAAGTGAAAAAAGCCATGCATATGGTGTTACAATGGAGTACCTGAGTCATTACTTTATTTGGGTGTCATTTTTCTCTAACAATTTGATTTAAAAAACAAAATTATAGTGATCCAATTAGAATCTATGTAGGCATGTAGAAAAGCAACCTTGTTTTAATGGATAGAACTGAATAACAGGAATTGGTAGAACAATCATGGGTGAATATTAAATATTAAAATCAGAGAGAAGACAGAAGGTATCGCACAGTAAATAATTTCAAGAAGCAACTAACTTGCTTCAGGTTGGAGGAGTTTGAGGCCAGCATGGACAAAAGAGGGAACTGAAGATTAGCCTGCACTATAGAGTGAGACGCTGTCTCAACAAACAAATAAATGCACAAACAAACAATTTTGGGAAAAACGTTGGATATTCAGAATTTTAAAACTTGGAGGAGGAACTCATCAAGCACTGAGGTGAAAGCACTTCACAGATGGTGCAGGGAATGCAGGAACTTGAAAGAAATGAGATTTAGAGCTGGAACTCAGTCCTCTGAGGATATAACTCTGAGAGGAATACCTTAGTATCTTAGTTCTTTCTGCATAACAAAGCACCATAAACTGAGTGGTTTTAGAAATGTTCACTTGTTATCCTACATTCTGGTAGCACAGATACAAGATTGTGTAGTTTGGCCATGTTTTCTGCTCAGGGTCCCACAAAGCCAAAATAAAAATAAGTCCAGTTAGGATTTCTCATGCAGGAAACCCTTGCTCTTTTGTGTTTTTGGTGGAATATAATTTCTCTGGTTGTAGGTCTGAGGCCATTGGCTCCTTGCTTGTTGCCAGGGAATATGTTTAATTTCTAGACGCTGCATGCATCATTTAGCACTCATTTTTTTCAATCTTTAATACTTTTATTTTTTGAATCCCTTGCTTCCCCTCCTTTTCCTCTCCTCTGTTAACATTCAAAGGTAATTCTCTACTTTTTGTGTTCCTGTGATTTGAATATCCCTCTCTAGATAATATCTGTCTTAAGGGCCATTGTGTCCTGTACCATAACATAAGCACAGGAATAGTACATTTGCAAGTTTCAAGAGAAGGTTCATCTATTGGCTTCCAAGGGCTGTCTCCAACATAACACAGGATAGCAAGTAGTGGTTTAAAGAAACCAATGTGTTTCCTTGGGATGGAGACACAATGACCCAAGCTAAGCTTGAGCAATGACTTAGCCTCCAAGAAAGTCTGTGCCTCAGCTGTCTCTTGGATCATGGCAGTTGGAGATACTTATCTTGAACTATCACAGATCTGACCTCTGTCTGTGGCATCATTTACTGTCTTCAGTCTTTTCACCGGGGGTCTTCTTTCAGTGTATGCATGTGCTTTTTTAAAATGTTTATTTATTTACTTTTTGAAAGGGGTCTTCCTATGCAGCTCTAACTCATAGTGATCCTACTGCCTCAGCTTACCCAGCATTGGGATTACAGGTGTGTACCACCATGCATCTCACCCAGGGTTTCAGAGCCAGAAAGTTATGTGGTTATGGTACAGATCCTTGCACTTGCCACACAGGTGCTTAGATTGCCAAGCTATCTACCCAACCAAGGGTGCAATTTAAGTTTTTTTAAGGGTCCAACTGCTTCAGTGTAACTTCATCACAATTACTTCTAGAAAGTCTGTATTTCTAAATAAGGTTACTACTATAGTTTGAATGAGAAACATAAATATCCAGATGAACTAATAGGGATGTATCCTCAAGAGTATGTACGGAACCTCATTGATCTTTCTCTCCTTATCTTTTGAATGCAGAATGGCTTTCAAAGACATATGTGGTTAAGAACAGGTCCCCAAGGCATAGCGTGAATGGAAATAGGTGAAGCTTTAAGGGATGTAGCCTAGTGGGATATCTTTGGGTGACTGAACATTTACCTTTGAAAGGATTTCAAAGATCCTTGTCTTTTGAAAACAATGGCTATACTACTTTTATCATACTCTTTTTCAGGATTAATGGAAGTTTCCAAACTGTACTTAATAAAGTTATTGTCTGTTTCATTTGTCTAAAATGATAACCCTGTACCATTTAAATAATTGTGGTATTACATGTTTGAGCCAATTACTAGAGGGAAAAGAAACAACATATAAAACACATTGTTCCTAGTCCTCCTAATCAGCAGTTGGTCCTTAGTTTTACAGAGCCTACAATAACTTATCATCACTATGTCTGATGTTAAAGTCCTTAAGCTTTTTAGTTGATTTTTGTATGCAAGACAGGATAAGACTCAGATTTTATTCTTCGGCAAATGTATATCCATTTATTGAAGAAACTCCTTTCTTCGATGTATGTTTTTTGCACCTTCCTCCAATCTAATTGACCTTAAATATATAGTCTAGTTTGGAGCTTTCTATTATGTTCCACTGGCAGTGTGTCTGGTTTGAAGTCATGTTGTTGGACTATAATAGCTTCGTGATAATAGTTGAAGTCACAGAATGCAGTGTTTCTAGATTTTTTTCTTTGGTTACCAAATTTGTCCCGTTGACTAGTGAAACTTTATTTTGTATTTCCGTGAAAAGTTTTCAGTGATTCTATAGGTCATTTTGAGTAATATAGATAACTATAAATAAAATAATATACTAACAATAAAAAATTTTTAAAAACAACTGGTGGTCTTCAAATAACACAACAGTAGGGATCAGTGACATGCTAATACTATTCTCTAATGAAAAGAATAGTATTCAATTTTCTGGAAGATAATGTGTTCTCTATAGAATTATAGGGAATATTGCAACACACAAAAGCCACTTGAAATCACAGAATGTTTTAACTAAAGAGAACAGGAAATATCCCCTAAATCATAAATCACAAAACTGGTTGTGGAACCTAGATGTACAATTCAGCACATTGTTTTCAAGTCAAATTCTCCATGTCTTTTTTTATAAGAACTGTTCCATGTGCACAAGGTCCTGGAACAGAATATTATATTATATATATAATTATATATATTATATGAAATTTAATTTTCTTCCAAACAACTCTTAACTCTTAAGTATTGGCTTTCATGTACTGCACATCAGAACTTGCATGTGTTGACACTATCTTTTCACATTTTCCTTTTGGCCATGAACTGAAGAGTTTTGTACCACCTGCTTCTTATTGAAATTACTGTCCCATTTGCCATGGATCCAGATTTTTTTAAAAATGCATTTAGGACAGGGTCTACAGGTCTCACTACATAGATCAGACTCATAGTGATTCTCCTGTTTTCAGCCTCCCGAGCTCTGCTATAGGCACATGCCACCACGCCAAAGCTCAATTGCCCTCTCAGTGCACTCTTGGAGCAGGGCCAGCACTGCACACTGAGAACCAAACCCCTGCCACTGTGCACTTTAGTCCACTAGCTATCTGCCTGGCCCTTCAGATTTGTTGATAGACTGAAATCTACAAAACTGTATTTGAAAAACAAGCATATTTATTTTTATGTTATGATATCAGGTATTTATAACAAAAAATAGAATGTTGATTAATACTGGATCCACTTAAGTTAAAAAATATGGCATGCATTGACCCAGAAATATTGCTACATAGATAACACATGGAAACTAGGAAGAATATATTCAAAAGAGAGAAAGAAGAATTAAATAATTAGTATAAGTGAAAAAAAAGGACTGCTACCAATAGTAATGATATAGGGAAATGAAACTCCCAATCTGAAAGTCACCTGGGAAGAGTTCGTATTTACTAAAACATAAGAATGAATTTTAGGAACAAACAGAGGTTAAGAGTAGAATATATTTTTTGGGGAAAGAAAGCTCCTGTTTAAAAGAAGGACAAAGGAGGGGCCTGAGTGTGTAGTTTCTGAGAAGCTGTGTCTTCCAGGGACTTTTATAGAGTAACACCATGTGGTGAGGTGGGTCTAAGGTGGTGGAGAACATGGGAACACGCTTAGGTAGGTATGAGGTAGGACAAAGCTATGTCAATCAATGAGATTACAAGCACATTGCTCCGGTAAAATTGATTTAATCCAGTACCAAATGAGGAAGTGAGGGGCCAAGGAGATGGCTCAGTGGAATAAGAGCTTCTCTGGCAACTTCAAGGGCCTGAGTTCAATCCCTGATTCCACCAATAAATCAATAAAAAATACACAAGGAAGTGAGTCACTTAACAAGCAGGCATGAGTATGGGCCAAGGTGCCTCTTCCAGTTGTGGATGGGGTTAGCGACTCCTTTGCTCTTTCAAGGTGATTGATGCCTACTTACAATACCAATCACTGCTGCCCATCCTCAGGGAAGTATGTAGCTGCATTTGTTTAATTTTGTCTTGTGGTCTGTTCCAAAGCGGGAGTGTCTGCCTCTTTCAAAGTTGCAAAGTCACCTTGCCTTCCATCTTGTCTCCTTGAGGGCCTGACCTGTCTGTCTGCCTACAATGTTTCTATCTAATTTAGCTGCCTACAACAGTAACAGCTAATTTTAAAGCCCAAGTATGAGGATAGTGGGGTTATTTTAATTTAAGAAAAATAAGGCATGATAGGTGATTAGGAAAAAGATCATCAGGGACTCGCTGAACATTCATAAGGAGTTCTCAGTGCTGTAAGAAGTGGAAGGCATTAAGCATAAATTGACTTAATCATATTTGCATTTATATAATCCTCCTTTCATTGCTAATTAAAAAATACAGGTAATTATTCACTGTGGATATTCTATTAGCAGAGATAGATTCTAAATAAAATATACTTACTTATTTATCTCTTCAATTTTCACATGCAATAAAAAACAAGGCAAATGTGAAGAAGAAAGACCGTTTAAGACACTCTTAGGAGTCCTGGCAAATAAGATAGCTATACTTTGTGCAGAATATCAATAGTGTTGGCTAAAATGACCTCAATTCCTCAGCACTTGACTCAATTTTAGAGACTGCTTCCTTTCTAACTATAGGCCCTTCTTTCATTTTCTGAGAAGACTCACAACTGTTCATTCATCTTATGCTGCTTTGAGATATAAATTATCTAAAACCTATAAAAGTCTTTCCAAAGGAGCTGGCGATAATCCCTTTGAAATGCAATCATGAAGAAAGATAAGACCCCCTATCAACTTGTGGAAGGACAGAAAGTATACTTTGATAAAAGACAATTAGCTAACACAGCCTAGTTAAACCATTTTAAGAACAACATAAAGTAAAACTAATGTGCCCTTATTCCTAAAGATTAGGAAAGCAAGTCTTCTTCACGTGGATAACTAGCTGGGTACAATTTTTATTTGACACTGTAGCTGAAGAAATTTTGTTGAATTACAATATTTTTTCAAGTTGATGTTTTAATAAATTCGGTAAGGTAGATTAATACCAAAGAAGAGTAAAAACTATAATTTAAATATTTTAATTGGTCAACTTGGGACATTTTTATTCCCTTAGGATTTTTAGCAGTTTCCAACAGTTTTCACATCAGGGACAAATGCTCATTTCCTAAGACAAGAGGAAGGGATGGTCATATAGAAATGACTCAAGAGGATTGCTTCTATTGTGTTCAATATTTCTTTTTATTATTACATTAGAATATGTAATGAAATAATTATAAAGGTCACCATATGTCAGAATTAGTGGGACTGTTTTCCTGGAATTTGCCAGACTTATTTGGATATGATGGGTAATAGTGATACTCAAAGTGTATTCCTTATGGCAAGGCCACTCCCTCGTCTTGTTTTGCTTACTGTCACTTTAGAAAACTCTATTTTGCCAAGAAAGGGTATTAGAAAATGGAAGAAAACTTACTATTGTAGCACACTCAGGCTATTATAACTTGACCTTGATCTGGAACACACAAAGACTAGAAGTTGTATCAAATATATTTTTTGGGCAATCATCATTTGCCCTGCAAGTAATTGATGCACTTCTAACACAGCTAAAGACAATTTATTCACAAATTGCCCACAGTTCTAATTCATTAGAGTTCTGGGGTCATTTGTCCTTGGGAACTATAATGGAACAGATCTTGAACATCCCCAAAAGTCTCACGTGCTCACGCAGGGCTTTTGAAAGGTGGTTGGATTATGGGAACACAATAACTGACTTGACATAGCATCACTAGGATGCATGACTTAAAGATTACCTACCTAGATTTTCACTTATCACATTACTTCTTGACCCTTGTGATATGCACAGCTTTTCTTTTCTGGAAACTTCCATCATGTGGTTTCTCTGGTGAAGTTGTCCAAACATGGACCAAAGTTTTGGAAGTTGTGATCCAACATGTACCTCAACTTCATTTGAGTCTTGAATATTGTGCCTCAGCTATAATGAAACCAAAACAGATTTCAGTATAAGTGGTGGGGCCGCTACAACTGACCATAGGTTTAGAAACTTTGGAACTGACTTGCAGGAAGAGATTAGAAATGTTTTGAGATGCAGATGAGTGAAGTTCTTGAGTGTTTGTAATACTGGTTCATACGCAGTACTGGTCAGAGTTCTGAAAACTGGAATGCTAATGGCAAGGTGCATAATACAAGCCAGATACTGGAGTAATCCTTTTGGTATGAGGATACCTTTAGCATTTGGGCTAGAGGCCATGTATTGTACTCTGGCACAAAACTTATGTCCATTTCCTCCATGTCCCATATCTTTGTGGGAGATTGAACTTAGAAACAATAGCCTACTTCATCTGATAGAAAAAACTTCAAGACAGCTCCATGTCCAGGCTATGACTTGTGTACTACTGGAAGGTTTATTTTTCATTCAAAGAGAAAATCAGGAGCAAATGTCTTTTTGAAATGTTTCCAGTTTTTCTGGAAATAAAGTAATTGCAAAGCTGGATTTAAATATTTTGCCATCTATATTTCTGAAAAGATTATCACTAAAAGAAAATACTTTGAATCAGAACAATAGGAAAGATGTTTTGAGGATCACTCTGACATTAGCAAGGCCCCAACACTTACTTTGAGAAAAAAGTGACTTGTGAATCCCTGCTAATGAAAAGCTACACAGGAGGTTGTGTTTTCTGGGGTTTGGTGCATACACTGAGACAGACATTAAGACACTGAAAGGCCTCTGCATCCATTCTGCAAGGGGGCCTAGCTACTGCTCAAGGTGGCAGTATAAGTTGGTATCTTCCATTTCAAGCTGGTGTTGCATAAATTGATAGTATAATAAGTTTTGAGAAAAGGTTCGCACAGTGAGTCATGAGCAGATCAAGAAAATGACAGGAACCATCAAAAGAAAAAAGACCATTCAAACTCTTTTTTTAAAAGCTAAATTAAATTTTTGGGGGGTATTTTAGAGAAGGGCCTACAGGGGGTTCAGGGTCTCACTACTAAATTAGACTCATAGTGATCTGCTTAGTTATAGCCTCCAAAGAGCTTGGATTACAGGCACACATTACCATGTCCAATCTCAATCTCTGTCTCTGCATGCCCTGAGGTCGGGGCCAACACAGCAGTCCCAGACATTGAACTCATGGCCCCTGCCCTCCTTGCAGGTGATTTAATCTGCTGAGTTATTTGGCCTGCCCTACACACAAATTCTTTAAACCTCATTTTTTTAG
>PVKA01039194.1:0-19654 GCA_004027165.1 Ctenomys sociabilis
AAAAAAAAAAAAAAAAAAAGAGAGAAAATACTCCCAAAAAAAGAAACAAATGTATGACCAGGAAGACGGGAGGATTCTAGGGTTCACAAGGAGGCACTAACTGGGGAGCACTGGATGCCAGATGGGTGATTCTAGAAAAATGGGAGCAATCTGAGTGATTCCAGGCCCTTCTCTACAAGGCCCAGGAGTGTAAGCCGGGCCCACCTTGTATGGCACCCCTCTTTCCTTTTAGGACTGAGGCTTTTTCCAGAAAGAATTCAGAAGTCCACTAGAAATGAAGCTGTAGCAAAACCTTATTGGAGCAGGGTGGGACCGAGCAGCATCTTGTCTTTGTTGGAGAGAGGTGGCCTTATCCAAAGCCGGAGCCAGGAGAACTACGAGCCTACTACCTCGGTGGCCAAGGGAGAGCTCCGTGATCCAGGTTTGGACTGCTTCTGGATTCAGCAGGTTTGGGCTAAAAATCAGGTAGCTCTTCTCCCTCGATCGTACTTGTGGAATGAAGAGGAAAAACAAACTCTTACATAATGTTAATCAAGATGGCATATGTAGAGTAGCGCAATGGCCTGCACAGGAAGTACAATTTATGTTAGCAATTAGTTGCTGTGTGTGGCAGGGATGTTTGGCAACAGTGTGTGTGCAGTGCCTCAGTGGATGCTGCGCAACAACTACGCTCAAAGACACTCACTACTGTGCTACGGGCGGGCGTTTATTGTTTCCTGTGCGCCAGGCACTCTAAGTACTTCTCATAGAGATTTGACTGAGGGCCAGTGGTATAGCTCAGCGGACTAAGCGCTTGCTTAGGTAAGCGCAGGGGCCAGGGTTCGATCCCTGCTTCCGCTTGCCGCGCCGGCCCCGCCTTCGGGTGTGCTGAGCCGGCGATGGAGTCCGGGCGTGGTGGCGCGCACCTGTAATCCCAGCACTAGGGAGGCAGAAAGCAGGAGGTTCGCTATGAATGTGGGCTGCATAGTGAGACCCTGTGTACAAAAAAAAAAAAAGAAAAAAGAAAAGAAAAGAATAGATTTGACTGGAGCTCGGAGTGATAGGTAATTACTAGCGGGGTTAGGTACCATTAAACTTAAATCAACTTAATAATCACAATACTATGAGGTAGCTCCCACTGTCTTCGGTGTATCGAGACATTCCGAGAATTTCAGCAACATAGCAATATTCTTTCCTGTAATCATTTTCTCATTGCATTGTGTTGAGTTTTTAAGAACAGCCTTCTTATAACCAAATAAATAAATAAATAAATAAATAAATAAATAAAATAAACATGTTAACATCCTCTTCTTAAAATCTCACTGCTGGAGGGAAGAGATAAGGAAACAGAAAAGTTGTATTCAAATACAAGAATCATATATCTTTTTTTTTTTTTTTTTTTTTTTTTGGTCTTTTTGAGACAGGTTCTCACTATGCAATTCAGGCTGGCCTTAAGCTCACTTTGTAGCTCAGGCTGGTCTCGAACTCACAACAATCCTCCTGCCTCAGCCTCCTGAGTGTTGGGATTACAGGCATGCGGCTAAGAATCATATATCTTATACTCTGAATAATTACTACAAAAATAATATGCAATGTCTTAATTATTGTAAGTCTCCTACTAACCAGTTTTGAAACTGTTTTTTTGTCATTTTTTTCTCTTTAAAATAGAAAAAAAAGCAAGATGCTCAAAACTAACTTGGAATGTGCTTCCTTGTCTACGTTGCAAAGCTTTAATTTTGAAAGCTTTTTCTCCTATTTCCCTTACTTCCAAAGGGTTTTCTCCCCACAGAATACCTAAAGCTTGATAATGCACAAACGCCATGTCATTCCCCCAAAGAAATTTAGGGTCAGCCCAGGGAGGCTTAAAAATTAAGTACCTGAAAGCCAGAAACTGGCCCCAGAGATCTCCAAGGACTGTTGCCCAGGCCAGGATTCCATGACATCTGCACCCCAGCCTTGAATAGAAACCAGAATGCTGGTTTCCAATGCAGTGAGAATTTATTTCATAGTTATCAAAGCAAACCAAAGGTTATCAGTGGGTTGGACATTTAAAGATTAAGTACAGCTGATCGCACTCAACTCTTATGCAGGTAGCTTAACTTCAGTGGTTCTGGTCTCTCTCTGAAGGGAAAATGGAGGTGTTTATGATTCTGTATCCTAATGGGTTCCAGGTGACCCAGGCCAGGCGGCTGAGTCAGACCCTCTCTTCTTTGATTTACATGGCAGGATCCAGGCCATCCCTAAATTGAAAAGATATAGTAATGAGCAAATACAGAGAGAGAAAATAGGAAAAAAAGAGCTGAGGGAAAACCTGGAGTGCTTTTCCAAGTCCAAAGTGAGCTATGGCTGCCCTCTCTGCCTCAGAAGGTACGATCATAAATTACTGGCTAATGCTTAGCGCTGGGGCTCTGGCCCATGATATATTACAGAGGACAAGATGCCTCTGAGCAAAAAACACTGTAATTGGGGAGCAATAACATCTGCGTCAGTCATGAGACTGCAGTTAAAGTGAACTGAGAAGTTACAGGCTGTGCTGCAGATGCATTGTAATAATATGCACATTTATTTTTGCTAAAATGATATGTCATCGAGATATGAACCCCTTTAAATTCTTTGGTGTCTTGATAGCCTGAAGAGTCAGTAGGAGCTCCAGATTTCTGTTTTAACATTAGCACTATGTTAGCTAACACCTCCAGAGAATTGTAGTTTCTAAAGCAGGAGTCTGAGGAGCTCAGAATGTAGGCTTACTTTCCTGGGCCACAGAATCTGGGTCACTGCAATGTTCTGCTATATTTTGCAAGTCACCTCATCTCTCTGAGCCTCCTAATCCGGCAAGGTCAAAGGATTCATACATGATAGAGCTGGGATCCAAACTCAGATCTTCTGGCTGTAAAACCTGTCATCTTGCCAGTGCTCCTCTGTGTATGATAACATTGATATTGAAGTGGTTATAATATCTGCAGCCATTCAGTTTTTCAGGGACCAAAATGTGTGCAAGTTTATTTTGCTCTTGAAAAGAGAATAATTTCCTTGTAACTCTCCATTAAAAAAAAAATTATCCAGTTGTATAATATCTAGGATATGTAAATCACCTAAAAACATTCAGGCCATCACAATTGAGGGTAGCCTAGACAGGACTAAGTTGCATTACCAACTCTGCCCAGATACAGCAGCATACGCAGTGCTGTTTAGCTCTGATAATTGGTGATTCTTCACTGAAAAAGCCGAATGGGCCCAAAGCCCACCTTTGACCTCAAAGTGATGGGCCCAAAATCTACCTTTTTGATCAAAGGGTGATCAGAATTTTCCAGTATTAAACTGAAAGTCCCATGTTTCAAGACTGTGTCCCAAGCACACAGGGATCACCCTTTCTTCTTACCATCATACTGTGTCTTTTTAACCCCTGTCCAAACCAGCACCCTGGTCTTAACCCCAACCCCCCACCCACAGCCAAGCCTGAATGAACACTATGAAAAGTCTTCATCCCAGTTACTTTGCATCTCAAGCAAATGTGCAGGAAGCCTCACCTTCCACTTTTGTTCCAACTGGCATGCCCAGGTATCCAGATGAGCACCTGGGTTTACTTCTCTGGGTAGCTCTCTTGGCATGCTGCGTAGGTGGGCTACCTGCTTGGCTTTACCACAGGCACTACCTTCCAGGCCTCCCAGTGGCATGATTCTCCTGCCCGGCCAATTCATATGGCTCGGTTGCTGGACCAACACTTATCAAGGGTGGGTGAGCTGGATCCTACTGGGTTACCTCATCCTCTAGAGAATGTACAGTACAGTCAAAGATGAAAGCTAGCATACCAGCTTCTTAATGCTACACAATTGTCACACATCAGTTCTATATGTATCACCAGTATTCTTTACAAGAGTTGGTCATTTGTAGACAAAGGCTTGAATGTATCCTTTTCATAAATTTGTTTTCTTGTTGGCTGACTAAGGTTGCCTTTTACTATACCTTGCTCTTACACATTAAAATACTTTATTTATTACTTGTTAACAATAAATGACTTCACTTATTAACAATGAATTAATTTTTATTATCAGAAAATCCTTTAGCAATGTTGACTTATCCTTAAGAGTTGAGAGAACATGAAGTATGGTAGATTAGAAAGCTAAGTTTTCCCACATTAGAGTGAAATTTGTTAGACTGACTATTTTAAACTATTCTAAAGTTGTTTGTATTTAATGTTTGCATCTAAGAAGATGCTGGTTAAATTATATAGACTAGATCAATAATAAATAGAGAGCTCAAAATATCTCTTCAATATACTCAAAGCTAGGAAGATTCCAAAACCAAGCCTTAATATGCTTTATTTTTTAATTATTCTATACTTCAACCATAGTAGAAGGATCTGAAAAGTCTTCCAGAAAAATGTACAATGTACTGAAGGCTAAGAAGTGGGATTGAAAGGAGGAATCTAAGATGTCTCCAGCTGAACACATTTTTAAGCTGCTGTGAGATTCTCATCCATTCGCCCTTCTGACAAACTTTTGCCTGTGCCAGAATCCTCTTCCTACCTATCTAGTATCTACTTTATGCTTCCTTCCCAACACAATGTCAGTTATCTTTTAGACATTCATTCATCCTCCCTTATACCAAGGAGTAATCAATGAGATGTAAGTCAATGTATGAGTACATACATAAAAAGTCCTTACCCAACAGGGAGGAACAACTCTGGGACCTTCCGCCACCCCTTTTTCCTCCTTTGTGTCTAAAATGTGTCACATTGCTAGAACTACCAAATATGAATATAGGTTGCCTAATTAAATTTGAATTTCAGACAAAAAACAAAAATAATTTCTTAGTGTAGGTTTGCCCTATACAGTTTGTAACATACTAATACTACAATGCCAATTGTTATCTCAAATTCAAATGTAAGTGTGAATGTTGCATTTTATCTATTTTATCACAAGAAAGTGATTGTGAAGACAAGCTCTATCAATCAGTGGCAAGACAACTTATTGCCAAAGAATTCACTCTAAGGATGATAAAAAATAATATGTATGGGAGAGCCCAATCACTGATGGCCAGAGAGTGCCATCCCAGGCCACCTTCCTTACAGCTCTTCCTCCGTGAGTCAGAGATATAACCATCATTGTTACACAGAGTCCAAATCACCCCTAACTAGCAAACTGTCATTCCCACATTTCCTTTCCTCTTGGCCTTCTTTCATGCTTTTTTCTCCCCACTGCCCATTTATGTACATTTTAGGTGGATATTACTAATTGGGTGAAGAAAACAAATTCCTACAATTATAAGGCCTCTTCTGCAACCTCAGAAACAACTTAAATTTGGGGAAAATATGAAAATGGTACCTAGGATCTCCTAGGCAGATTACCCAAGGTCTCCCAAGAGACCACCAAGCAATGAAGAGATTTCTTTCAAAGGCCATCATGAATACATTGTGTTTGAGGAGACTGGTCTTGGAAAAGCTATGAAATTAGGCTGAGCTAGGGAGCACTAATGGAAGTCCATAAATAAAAGTAGATATATTAGAAACACATCCTTTTATTTTATCTTATCTGTGGTGATGTAATATTGTGCATTACACTAATAATTGCTGAATACTTAACATATATCAAAAACACACTAAACATTTATGCATTCCTATATACAAATATTATACAAACCTAATACTTAACCTATTATGTTGATATTATTTATAGTTTCATTTTGCATATAAGGATATTCAAGGCCCAGAAAGAAAAAGAAACTTCTTCCAAATCAAAACACAAGGAAGATGTGTAGCTGAATCCAGGTTTTTAGTTCCAAAGCACAGATTCTACAACCTTAATCTTTAAGTTTAAGATACTATATTATAAAATATTATAAATTTAAAATACAACACATGCAGAGGAACTTTATCTATGTACTATGTATTTTTTAAAAGCCAAAAGAAAAACTTCCGTATTATTTTATAATAAAGAAATGATACCTGAGGTAATTAAGTTGACCATGACTTAACATTGTACAATGTATGTATGTTTTGAAACATCACATTATACCCCATAAATATGTGTAATTTTTATGTGTAGTTAAAAAATTTTAAAACCTGTACAGGAAGAACCAACATAGTGAAAGTGGTCATACTAACAAAAATACTATACAAATTTAATGCAATCCCATTCAAAATACCATTATCACACCCCATAACTCAAGAAAACATTCCTACATTCATTTGAGACCTAGAATAGCAAAGAAATTCTGGGCAGCAAAGGTAAGGCAAGGGGCATTAGAGTCTCAGACTTGAAATTATACTACAAAGCTGCTGTGATAAAAATCAGCATAATGCTGGCAAAAAAAGAAAACAGACCTGAGGATCAGTGGAATAGATTAGAGAAGATGATGAAATGACTCCAAATACACTCAGCCACTTACCTGGGACAAAGGAACCAAACACAGCCCCTGCAAGAAGGCTAGCTTCTTTAATAAGTGGTATGGGGAAAACTGGTTTTTCCCATGCTGGAGACTAAAAGTAGACCCATGTCTATCACCATGCACTACATTAAAATCAAAGTGGACCAAAGATCTAAATATTAAAATAAAGATATTAAATCTACTGGAAGAGAAAATAGATAGAAATCCAGAATGCAGGTGTAGGCAGAGACTTCGTAAAGAAAACCCATGTCACATGGAAAATACTGCTAAAAATCAACAACTGAGATCTCATCGTATTAAAAAGCTTTTGCACAATGAAAGAAATCACTAACAGAGTAAAAAGACATCTGTGGAGTGGGGAAGGAACTTGGCAAGTTGTCCTTCAGTCAAAGGACTTCTGTCTATAACATATAAAGAACTGAAAATTATCAGACACCCCCCCCCATTCAAAGATCAATCCAAAAGTGAGCATCTGAGAAGAATACACACTTCTCAGAGTAAGAAATACAAACATCAAATAAATATATGAAAAAATATTCAACATTATTCTCATTTGAGAGATGAAAATTAAAACAACACTGAGATTCAATCTCACTCCAGAAAAAAATGGCTATCATCAAAAAAATCAACAAATACTGGCAGGGCTGTGGGGAAAAAGGAACCCTTCTCCATTGCTGGTGGGAGGGTAGACTGGTAAGCCTCTGTGGAAATCAGTGTGGAGATTCCTCAAAAACTAGGCTTAGAGGTACCATTGGACTCAGCCATTCCCCTTCTAGCTATCTTCCCAGAAGAACTTAAGGCATCAAAAGCAAACAAACAAAAAAGAATTTAAAGCATCATACCCCAAAGTATATGCACCTCATGTGTATAGTAGCACAGTTTGTAATAGCTAAATCTTGGAAACAACCAAAGTGCCCATCAACCAAAGTATGGACAGAAGATGTCTTTCTTTTTATACAAAGAAGTACTACTCAGTCATAAGTAAGAATAACATGAGACATTTATAGGTAAAATAGATGAATCTTGATACCATATTCTTGAGTGAAAAAAAATCAGACTCACATATGTAAACATAATTTTGTCTCCCTGGTGTGAGAAACTAAAAGGTTAAATAAGGACCAAAGTGA
The DNA here is from genome assembly GCA_004027165.1 of Ctenomys sociabilis. NCBI lineage: Eukaryota > Metazoa > Chordata > Mammalia > Rodentia > Ctenomyidae > Ctenomys > Ctenomys sociabilis. The sequence continues at coordinate 7,494 of PVKA01039194.1, forward strand.
ACATTTTGCCAAATGAAAAGAAATTGTTCGAAAGGAAGGAGGATCTAGGGTAGAAGAAGTGGAAAAGGACAAAAAATGCAAGATAGGTATACTGATAGTTTCTTTTATTTCACTGAAAAGAAAAGTTGGTGTTAATATCACTTGAAGGATTTTTTATGCCCATATCTCACACTCTGAGTAACTATGTGAAGAAATAACACACAACATATTATCTATTGTTATTCTGCTATTATTTTGTTATGAAATTTTGTTTTATTTTTCCATAAACAAAAATCAAGAGTGAGTTCGAGACCAGCCTGAGCTACAAAGTGAGCTTAAGGCCAGCCTGAGCTGCATAGTGAGACCCTGCCTCAAAAAGACAAAAAAAAAAAAAAAAAAAAAAAAAAAAAAAAAAAAAAAAAAAAAAAAAAAAAAAAAAAAAAAAAAAAAAAAAAAAAAAAAAAAAAAAAAAAAAAAAAAAAAAAAAAAAAAAAAATCAGGAGATTCCATAAAATTAAAAACCCATAAAAATAAAGCTATAAGAAACAAAAATGATCTGTGTATTGAAATGATATGCAACAGAGCTCATAAAAAATGTATTACTGATAAAAATGTCCCAGACCAATGAAAACATCTGCATTTTTTTTCATTAATGTATAAAACCAGTAAAATATTGTTTTCTAGAGAGTAAAGCACCTGCAAGCAGGCTCAGGGACCGGGGATTTAATCCCCAGTCCTACCATGCTGGCTCCACCCCTTGGAGTGCACTGAGATGGCAATTGAGACTGGGTGTGGTGGCGCGCTCCTGCAATCCCAGTTCTTGGGAGGCTGTAAACAGGTGGATCATTATGAGTGCAATGCAATAGTGAGACCCTGAACATCCTGTACACCCTTCCCTTAAAAAAAAAAAAAAAAAGAAAAAAGAAAAAAAAATAATATCAATAAAATACCTCTAAATGAATGGAAAAAAACACATGCTTAATGTACAGGTTCAAGATATAGTGTTTTTAAAAATATGTAATTGTTTATTCCTATTTTTAAAATTTTATTTTTAGCTTTTTTTCTTCACATTCTGTAGGGATTTAAAATTAGCATTAATACTTGGTGGAAAATATCTGTTTCAAGTTATGTCCAAGATGTTTGATATTCAGACCAATAGTGAGCTCTTCTGGAGGGCTAACAACTTAAGTTTGCAGACCAAAAATTAGAGAAAAACAAGGACTGCAAGGACCGCCAACATTTTGGCCCTCGCCTTTCAAAGTCAGTGAGGACTTGGGACATAAATGAACCTGTACTGTAAAATCCTGTAACTCAGTGGTGTCTTAAATTTTCTGATTAAGGAGATTATGGGGCCACAGAGGAGAGTGAACGATGATATGCAGTGTGTCTAAAGAGACTCACATGGAGAGGAAACATTCTCTCAGGCTTTCACAGAAAGCAAATTGGTCAAGCAATGGCCATGATTCATTCACATGGCTGACACTGACAAAAGTGCAGTACAGGGTTACAGGATAAACCCTGAGGGTACTTGACTGACCTTATCAGATGCAAAGGTTACATTTCTTGTTACATAGGTCTTGCTTTATCTTGGTCTTATCCATCCAGCACAAAAGTATAAAAATGAGGTATAAAAAGTAAAGTCATATATGCTGAGCTGTGAAGGGCTCAAGTCAACAACTTCTGACTTTGCCAGTTCTATGGATAACCTGCTACTATTATGGACTACTGGACCATATTGGATTATTTTGTTGAATTCATGCACCTACAATATTTAAATGGCAATGGAATACCCATCTCTGACAAAACTAAGCAAAAAAGAGGGATATAAATGAAGAATCATTTTGTGTCTGTATATACAAAATAGTTAGGATAGATCTACAACTACTTTCTCTTAATTCAATGAATAGAACGATTTATACTAATAGTGTTTGGGCAGGATATCATATCTGCATCTTGTACTATGAATAATCACTATGAAGACAACAACATGCAATATATTAATTATTATAACTGTCCTACTAACCTGTTTTGAAACTGTCTCATTGCTATTTGCTTCTCAATAAAATTAATTTAAAAATTTTAAAAATGCAAAAAATATATAATATTCTTTGTTCTTGTTCCATTTTTTTTAATGGAACTGAGGACTTAACTCAGGCCCTTGAGTTTTCCAGGCAAGCACTTATTCTACTGAGCTATCTCCCTGGCCCCTGATTCCATTTTACTTGATAATTTAGTATTTCAAAAGGCATTTCAGGAACCACTTCAGTTCTTTCATTCACACACAGAATGTATCTATCCATCTCTCTGTCTCTATCTCTACCTCTACCTCTTCCTCTACCCCTACCTCTTACCCCTACCCCTATCTGTACTTCTACCTCTATCTCCATCTCTATCTCTGTCTCTATCTATAGCATTTGTATACAGACAGGCAGAAGCTCAAATTGTGATAGGATCTTGTCCCAACAAATCAATGATAAATTGAAAATATCACAAATTGGAAATATATTTATTATACTTAACATAGGAAACATCATAGTTTGGCAACAGCTTCACAGTACAGTATCAGTTATTTGCCTCATGATCAAGTGCATATCATTAGGGCAAGAAAAAGTTAAAATTCAAAATTAGAAGTGTGGTTTCTACTAAATATGTGTTGGTTTTTGCATCATATAAAATAAAAAAATAAGGCAAACCATTGCATGTCAGGAACTACCCATATATAACTTCTGAACCAGGGGAGAAAGAATACAACTTCAAAGGCAAAAGAAAAGCACATGCTACATGATGTCCTGAGAAACAGGACAGATGAAAGGATAGCCTGCTTGAACCCAGTTCCCTTCTGAAATTAGGGAACAGCCCAGTAGAAAGCATAGATTTTTACCAATCTGGTTGCTGCTCTGCATCCTCTCACTGAGTGGGGAGACTGATACCTAAGAAGCAGATTAATTCAGAGGGGAAAGAGGGACACCTGGAGAAAAAATAAAGTTTGACCTAAAATTATCTGACCACTTGTTGAAACTTCTCTGTTCAGTTTGTTCTTACTATGCAAATATTTCCATCTTTAAAGTTTTTCAACCCAAAGGTCGGTCAAACCCACAACACAGACTCATTCTGCTACAACAGACTCACTCTGCTGTGACTTGGCTTTCTTACTCCTGGAGGACAGCAACAAAATCTGGGCCAGACGTAGCCTCCTTGGACCCACAGACACAGGCCGCGATGGTTAATACGATGAAGAGCTCCTTCTACAGATTGCTGAATCACAGGAAATACACAAACTAAGCAGGAAGAATGTGCCTTGAACTTTTCCACGTAGCTCACCTACTGCAACTGGGGGTGGTTAGGGTTTCATGAATAGGGCACCCAAGGAGAATAGCTAACACCAGACTGATCCAGAGTTGAGAAAGAATAGCATGGCATCTTGCCCCAGTCATGAATAGATGACATAACAAAGAAGGAGGAAAAAGAAACAAGGAGTCCAGAGTAATGAGGAGACCAGGGCTCACCAGCCAGGCGTCTGGTAAGCTTTGAGTGTGGGAACTTTTCCCAGCCTCTGAGACACATATTGTTGTCCAACAATGGCACAGCAGCTGACATTGCAAAGTCTCCATTTCAAAGGAGAAAGCAGGAGAGGTGTTCTGCTCCTCCTTTAGGAAATACTGGAGAGTGAGAGCCAGCTTGCATTCTTGTGAAAGATGAGAAAAAATGCACAGGTTCTGCATTTAAAATGGACATAGAAAGGGGTTAATAGAATTGGGCCAGGGGCGGGGGCCTTGTGATAATGTAGTAAAATTTGATCTGCTCTGAGCTCTAGATATTATACTCCACCAAAAACATGATAGACTATAAAGCAATAAGCTAATAAATAAATGTCCTACAGTGATAAGGATTATTTTAAAAAGCAATCATAGCAGAAGCAAGGAGAACAAGGACCCAAGGTTGGCACTCTAGAGGAAGTTATCAGAGAAGGCTGAGAGGGAGACTGAGTGGAGGAGGAGCCAGCCAGGTGGTGATCTGGAGGAAGAGAGCCCTAGCCAGAGGGACAGTCACATGTGGTCATGAAATAGAAGTGTGGCACATTTGGAGTCCATCAAGGACACAAATGTGTCAAAATAGGGAAAATGATGAAGGGGACATACAATTCTGCATATCACCCAAGCAAGACATGCATGTACCAAAGAGAAGACCAACGAGTTGATTATATGCTTCTCTCTACTTTAGTGTATGTGTAAAAAAAGTTCCTAAAGGGAAAAGATGAGAACCGGTTATACTGTGGCAGTATCTAATTTCCACAGTAGTCGAGGCAGCCTACGCTTCCTGCTAGGGTAGAGTTGGAGAAGACTGAGGGAGAAGTCTGGACTTTCACCACCCCCTAAGAGCAGTCCTTTTCTTTAATGTTAGTAATGTGATGCCACTCTCCATAACAACCGAGCTGGTACATTCAGAGTCCTAGTTGGAAGACTAGTCCTCAATGTTCTGGAAGCAAAAAGCATACCTTATTTAAAAGGAAGCTAAGGGCAGGGGAGATAGATCAGTGGTCTAAGTGCCTGCCTGGCAAGCACAGGGACCTGAGTCGGATCCTTGGTACCACATGCCACGCTGGGCCCAGAACCACAGGCGCACCATGAGGGCCCCAGAACCGGGTGTGATGTGCATGCCTGTAATCTCAGCACTGGGGAGGCTGAGACAGGAGAATCACAAGGAGCTATGTACTGAGCTATGTACTGAGACTGTGTATCAAGTAAATAAATAAATACATACATTTTAAGAAATTAAAAGGGAAGTGGGAACTGAACTTTTATCTCCAATTGACCATAACAAAGCACAGCCCCCTTCACCTGCTAGTGTGGAATTAGAAGTGTGCTAAAACAGAAGATTAAAATAAAATCCAGAATCCCATAACATAATACCCACAATGTCTGATATACAAATGAGAATCACTCATGGTGCCAAGAACAAGGAAAGTTTCAACTTGAATGAGAAAAGACAATCAACAGGATAATACTGAGATGTCACAGATGTTGGAATCATCTGATAAGAATCTTAAAGCAGTCATTTTAAAAATGCTATGAAGGGAAATTATGAAAACACTTGAAATAATAAGAAGTCTCAAATGGTGCATAGAAACACAGCAGGTCTGGGAAATGAGCTTGCAGAAAATGACCATCTTCCCCATTCTTCATATTGAGAAACTTAAGGCTCTGGAGTCGGGAGACTTGAGTAAGTCTAGGCCCACAGCTGGTCCAGTGCATCAGCATCCCTAGGGTCCTAGCTATTTTAACATATTACATATTTCCCAAAATTCAGGCCACTCCATCACCTATTGCATCACTGAATGTTTTCCCAGCCTCATGCTCTGGAAAGAAGAATTCAGATTTTGGCATGTCACTTAGGTAGCAATGTTGAATCCAAAATCATCTTAGCTCCTGAATACTAAGTCTTCACAGATTTCAAGATCTCTTTTGAGGTTTCATCATGTTTCTCCCTTTTCAGAACTTTTAAACTTGGTATTTATTCATATACCCAAAAAATGATCATTTGGAACACACTCTGTAGAAATGGTCAGAAATCAATTATTGTGCTAACACTATGATCATTTAGAAAAATGTTTGCATGCCTCTTATCAGTGTAACATCCATCAAAAGAATGCAGATGCCTAGGTACTCCTCATCCACCCAATGCAGCCCACACAGAGCCTGTGCATTTGTAAGTGAGAAAAGTATTGGAAGCTGTCTTCATAGACTGCCATACTCTCCCATAAACAGAGTGTCAAGGGCAGTTTTGTTTTGTGTTCTGTTGTTGCTGATTGTTTTGTCTTTGTTCCTGTTGTTTTGAGAGAGAAGAAAGAGGAGGAGTGTGTGGTAACTAAATCTGTCCACTGATCACTTGGCCCTACCCTAATCTCAGTAGCCTAGACAGAGTATAAAGCAGGGGAAGATGCCATTCGGACTTCTTGCTTGCTTTGCTACCCCCTGCCCCACCGTAGACTGTTCTCCTCACCTATGTACCACCATGCCTGGGAGCCAGGGAACTCTGGACGGAAACCTGTCCAAACTGTGAGCTAAGTGTGCCTTTCCTCCCTTCACTTGTGGGCGTTGGGCATTTTTGTCTCAGGAACAAGAGAAGTATTTAAGATAAATGCTTTTGATAACAAAAGAAGTAAAATCCTGAAGACTTTGGGAATACAGGTTATAAAGGATGCATTCAAAAGAAATTGCATTCAAAAGAAATGATAATAAGCCTTAATTATAAAAAGCAATGTCAAATTGGGACTAATTTTTTGAAAAAACTGTACACTTCTATATATTTGTCTTAATAAATTGAAGGATATTTAGACAAATCAAACAAAATCTTTTACAATCAGCTGCCTCTGTTAATAACAGAAGTAAGTTAAAAACAGGAGAGACATGGGTAAATGATCACACAAGTCTATTCCTCAGTATCCTCTGCTGGGTGGATTAAGTTATTTAGTTTGATAATTATCGGCTTTTCACAGTCTTAAGATAAGGCTGGAGATAAAGGCTTTTATCAATATAGTTTGTGAAGGATTTGTTTTTGCATTTGTGGTGGTCAATTTTTAAAGAGGTTTTGAACTAATAGTGTTTAGACAAGACATCATATCTGCATCTTGTATAGGAATAACTACTACAATTCAACAATATACAATGTATTAATTATTGTAACTGTACTGTGAACCTGTTTTGAAACTATTTTATTGCTACTTCTTTCTCAATAAAATTATTAAAATATAAAATAAAGACATTTGCTCATTATTTTAAATAAGCCATGATGAACTGTAAATATGAACTAGCAGTATAGGGTTTCAAGCAGTTCATTACTTCCTTTAAATAAATAGAAGGAAGATGAAAACAATGGCCCTTTAAATTACTTAAATTATTTTACTTTCTTCTTGAAGATATTCTTAAAATTTTGTCATTTTTATTAGCATTAATTGTTAGTGTGCTTATAATTTAAAATTATATTGGGCATGGAAAATGCTACAAATAATCAACAACTAATATTTCATCCTGTAAAAAAGCCTTTGCATAGTGAAAGAAATTAACAATAAAATGAAAAGACAACCCATGTAGTGGGAAAAAAATCTTAAGCCAGAAAAGTCCCTCAGACAAAGGACTAATATCTGGGTATATGAAAGTCTCTCAGACAAAGGACTATCTAGAACATATAAGAGACTGAAAAAAAGTCAGACCCTTCCAAATTTAATGACACAGTCCAGACCCTGATCGTGATATATTCCCTGCCAGGGAAGTATAAAGACACAATCAAAAAGTGGACATTGGAGATGAATATCCATTTCTCCGAGGAAGAAATACAAATGGCAAATAAATATATGAAAAAAAAAATTGGCATCGCTGATAATTCAAGGGATGTGAATTAAAACAATGCTAAGATTCCATCTCGCCTCCAAAGAGTGGCTATCATCAAGAAATCCACCGATAATAAATGCTGTCAGCTTTGTGGGAGAAAGGCACCCTTCTCCACTGTTGCTGGGAGAGGAGACTGGGACAGGCATTGTGGCAGTTAGTATGGAGATTCCTCAGAAAACTAGGATTAGAGACCCCTTGATCCAGCCATTCCCCTTCTGGGTATGTTCCCAGAAGAATTAAGAACATCGAACCACCACAATATATAAGCACTGCCATGTTTATAGCAGCACAACTTGAAATAGCTCAATCTTGGAAATAACCAAAGGGCCCATCAACTGAGGAAAAGGACAAGAAAATATAGACTTTATGCAATGGAGTATTTCAGCCATAAAGATAACCTTGGGACTTTTCTAGGTACATGCATTCACTTTGAGACCATACTCCTAAATGATCTGATGCAAAACCTGGCTAACAAGAGTACTTCTTCCTGATTGAATCAGGGAGACTTTCTGTCCTACTGTTAAGAAATATCTAGAGGACAAAGATTTACTATTCAAAGCTCTCTTCATACAGACAATGCTTCTGCTCACCCATGACATTTGGAAGAAGAATTGGTGGAAGAATTCCTATGGCTCTCAGTTGAGTGCTCCCACCTAATACAGCTCTACTACAGCCCACGAATTAGCAGGTTATAGCTAACTTTAGGAAGTTATACAACATGAATTTATTCCTAAAGTGCTTTCAGATGGTCTCAGATACAGATTCAATCCTTAAAGAGTTCTGGAAGGAACTTTGTAACATACATTCCTGTGTGGGGTTAATTAAGAAACCCTTGGCCAATGTCTGTCTAGGGACACAGATATGCTTGGAGGAAAATGTGGCACTGCAGGCACCAGCTCTCATATGTAGGGCTGGAAGACCAATGGAAAAGGAACTACTGAGATTTAATAACTTAAAGGAAGATACTCATGTGCTTGGGTGCCAAACCTCACAAGAGCAGCCAGAGCTGGAATCCCTGAGGGATTTCAGTGAGATTGGTTCTGCAAGTCTGAGGACAATGGCAAACTGGATTCAGCTGCTACTATGGAAAGGAACTAAGGATGTCACCATGAAAAGAACAAGCAAACAACAACAACAACAAAGAGGCTGGAGCTACATTCTCAAGAACAGCAAACCAGAAACCAAGGCAACAGCAACAAATCCTTTCTCTGCCTGCACAGCACCAGTCTCTCTAGCACGGATCCTGGCCAACCCAACAAGAATTCAGGAGGCAAACCAAAAATGTAGCCGGCAGCCTACAATGGGTGGGGTCCAGAGTGGGGCTGAATGGAGAGATGAGTCCATTAAAGGACACAGGGCATCCCATAGAGTACCTTGAATAGTGGATGCAGAAATTTTGACTGTTTTCCATAAGAAAAAGAACATGTAAAGCAATGTAGAAAGTTATATGATGAAAGTGTAGTTTTAAGTTTATTCTGTAATGTGTTAGGAATAAGAATACTAAAGGCAGGAAGACCTATTAGTATATCACAATACTTTTATTTTATTTTAACTATAGTCTGATTAAACAAGCAAACCAGAAAAGAAAAGCATCAATCCAAGAGACACTACATTTGGAAAGTTCAGCATGGTATGACTAACAATACAAAAAGATGAGTGAAAATTTGAAGATGATCAAACATTTTGCATATATTTATATAATATGAACTAGCAAATTATTCCAAAAATAACTTCCTTAAGGGGTCATAAGAAACTATGACTGTTTGGGTTACCATGAAGTCCAGAATTATAAATTTTTTAAGATGAATTATTAGGGGATTTCCAATTTTCAGTCCTGCAAAAAAGCTGAAAGTCTCAATTTTGTCTTAAAACATTAAAAATAAATAAATAAACAAACCAAAAAATCAACGACTTTCTTCAGACTTATCAGAAAAGCAAGGTCACGGAACAAACCACCACTTCCAAAACTAGAGAGGCTGGCAGGCAAAGCAGAAGGCCACCAGCACAAACCGCAAGAAGCAGGGCCAAGGTAGAGAAACCTGAACCCCAGCTGATGCATCGCTGGAGCCTCTGAGCAGACAAGCCCTGGAGATGAAGCACCCCAGGGAGGCTCAGCCATCAAGACTCCCACACTTGCGAGAGTTTTACCTCAGGAGTTCAACCAGATTCTAACAGTTTGTATTGGAGGGAAATTCTCCCATGCTTTCAGCAGGGGGAGAGAAAAATGAAACATTTTTTAATACTCCAGAGCACTCTGTTCTTAATAGAGGATCTGCCCTCAGGAGAAGCTATTTAACTAGAGCTGAAACTGCTGGGTTTTGTCAAAGCCTAACTGACCAGGGGGTAAGGGAAATATCCAACTCCAGCCCTCTCTTGTCTTCCATCAAAAGAAGGGGAATCCCAGCTCCAATCCACTTTAGCCTCACTCTGCAGGGGAGGAAAAGTGAGCTGAGATCACAGCTCCTAGCCCATAGGTTCAGGCCCCCGAAACTCCTGAAATCTCGTAGTGCTATAGCACTCTTTCCCTCTCCTCAGATCTTACAATTACATTACTAAATGCTGTTCACAGATGTTCCTGTTATCTAATGCATCACATCTGGCAAATAAGAAAAATTTACAAGAACTACTAAAAAGGAAAAAATCAGCTCTGAAGAGACAGAGCAAGCACCAAAGTCAGACTTACGGCAGAGAAGTTGGAGATACGAGACTAGAAATTTAAAAGAATTCTAATGAAGATGCGAAGTGTGCTAATGGGTAAAGTAGACAGAACACAGGAACAGATGGCATGGTAAAAAAGAACACTAGCACACTGTAACCTTATTAGTGAAATGTACAGCACTCAATGCATACATTATAAAATATTTCATACTGAAATAGATAGATAGATAGATAGATAGATAGATAGATAGATAGATAGATAGATAGTTAGGATAGACACACAGCTACTTTCTCTTAGTTCAATGAGAAGAAAGGTTTGTACTTCTAATGTGTAGACAAGATATCATGTCTATATCTTGTCCTCTGATAACTACTATGAAGACAACAATATACAATGTATTCATTATTGGAACTGTCCTACTAACCTGTTTTGAACCTGTTTCATTGCTATTTTATGTTTTTTTCTCATTAAAATGAATTTAAAAAGTTTCAAAAGAAGAAAAATCTAAAATCAGTCACCAAAGCTTCCAGTTCAGGAAACCCAGAACAGAAGAACGAATTAAATCTAAAATGGGGGCTAGGGAGATAGCTCAGCAGTCCTAGAGCCTGCCTGGTAAGCACAAAGACCAAGCGCAACCCTGGGCGCTGAGACAGCGACCAAAACCAGGTGCAGTGGCACACACCTGTGATCCCGGTGCTAGCGAGGCTGAGACAAAGGTGCTGCCAGTGCAAGCTGCATGGCAGGACCCTATACCAAGTAAATAAATAAATAACTTTAAAAAGAATTTTAAACAGTCGATCCAAAATAAGATGAAAAAAGGAAATAATGAAAAGTAGACCAGATGTCAATTAAATTGAAATTAGTAATGCAACAAGAAAATCAACAAAACCAAAAGGCAGTAATTTAAAAACTTTATCCAAAGTAACTGAGAAAAAAGAAAATATACAAATCACTAATATGAGAAATGAAAAAGAGGACATCACAACAGGTCCTATAGAATTTAAAGAACTATAGGGTTGGATGTATGGCTCAGTGGCAGGGTCCTTACCTAGTATGTATAAAGACCTACATTTGATTCCCAGCACTACAAAAAATAAAAGAATGTTACATGTAATTCTGTGCCCACAAATTTGAAAGCCTAGATAAAATGGCCCAATTCTTTGAAAAACACAATATGCTAAAACTCATACAAGAATAAATAGATCACATAATAGGCCCATATCAATTTAAAAAGCTGAATCATCAATAAATAATCTTCCAAACAGAAAGTATAGTACCCATATGGGTTCATTGGTTAATTCTATCAAACACTGCAAGAAAAAAATTGTATCAACCCTCTGCAATTTCTTCCAGAAGACAAAAGCAAAAGGAGTATCCTAACTCATTCCATGAAGCCAATGTTATTTCAATACCAAAACCAGACAACAAACAAGGCTACAGACCAATCTTATGAAGAGATACAAAAGCTATGAACAAAATATTAGCAAATGCAATATACAAGCCGGGCGTGGTGGCGCATGCTTGTAATCCCAGCACTCGGGAGGCTGAGGCAGGAGGATTGTTGTGAGTTCGAGACCAGCCTGAGCTACAAAGTGAGCTTAAGGCCAGCCTGAACTGCATAGTGAGACCCTGTCTCAAAAAGACAAAAAAAAAAAAGCAATATACATTTGTAATACAAAATGCATATTACAAATATTCATTTATATTATAGATATAAAAATTATAATATACAAATATATTATAAAGTGTATATATACATTTGTATAATAAAAATCATTATCCAACACAATCAAATGGGATTTATCCCAGGTACTCAACATTGGTTTAACATTTGAAAATAAATTAACATCATCCATCACAGCAATAAACTAAAAAAGGCAAATAAAATGATCATATCAAAAGATGTAGAAAAAAGCTTTGGTGAAATGCAATACCCAGCCGGGCGTGGTGGCGCAGGCCTGTAATCCCAGCACTCGGGAGGCTGAGGCAGGAGGATTGTTGTGAGTTCGAGACCAGCCTGAGCTACAAAGTGAGCTTAAGGCCAGCCTGAACTGCATAGTGAGACCCTGTCTCAAAAAAGACAAAAAAAAAAAAAAAAAAAAAAAAAAAAAAAAAAAAAAAAAAAAAAAAAAAAA
>PVKA01039195.1:0-19654 GCA_004027165.1 Ctenomys sociabilis
TCCTCGGTCCGTCTGTCTGTCCTGTGTGCACTCCTCCCCTCCTGATCTCAGATCTCCCACAGCAGAAACGTCCCCCCTGCCTGTCTCCTCTTAGGGTCACATGCGGGCCTGGCCCAAGGCAAGGACTCAGTAGCTTTTGTGAAAGGAGTGAAAGAATGAATGAATTCCCCGTCTGTCCAGAGAAGCCCCAGTCCCTCTGGCCCTTGGCCTCGGCCCGGCATCTGAGGCAGGACGGACCACAGGCGCGCACACCAGCTCTCCAGCCGGAAGCGCTGGGCACATCCCACAAAGGCCTGCGGCCTCCCGGAAGTCAGTCACTTGAACCTCCTGACACTGCCCCACAGTGACAAGTTAGCAGAGGAAACACCGGGGTCAGAGGGAAAGCTGGGGTCACCGTTTTCTAATCACAAGCCCTGCGGGGCTCAGGAGATCAATCAGGCGGCCAGCCTTGCAGTTTGTGTGTGGATTGTTAAAAATGTTGTGTAATAGTACCCATTTGATGTGGCCAAAAATACACTTGGTGTCGAATTGTTTTAGATATTTTTAAGTCTTATAATATAAATAAAGTCGCAACTGGTACAGCTATTTTCAGTACTGGGGGTAGAACCCAGGGCCTGTCCTTTGACCTTTTTTGCTTTGAGACAGGGTCTCCTTAAGTCACTGATTTGCCCAGCTGGGCTCCACTCTGAGCTTCTCCTGCGTCAGCTTCTGAGTACGGGGATTGAGCTGTGCACCACAACCTCCAGCTTCGCTGGGTACAACCCTGACTCTGCTCTTGGTACGTGACTGTATAGCGTGCATGCATGGCGCAAGGCCCTGTTTTCCTCTCTGCAGGGATCACAGTCATGCGCCACCACACCCAGCTGGGAGCTACTCCTAGGGTGATGAGGCCACTGATTATTACTGTCACTCTAGCATCATCCCCGTGACTCCCGTCACTGTTGTCACAGCCTGCCCTGTCCCTGGGTGGGATGGACTGTCCCAGGCCACCGTGCCTTCCCAGGAGAGCTCAGGGACTCTCGGGCACCTTTCTTTAAGAGCAAAGAGCTGCAGCTCACCCATTGATGTCACCCTTGCATCTAGGAAGCAGCCGCTGGCAGCTCCAGGGCCAAGGCCCGGGTGTGCCAAGCCCACTGCAGGCCAGGGAAGCTGACACTGCAGGGGCAAACTTCAATAAGCAAGCAGATGGCCAGCACTCACTGGGAAAAGCCCAGGGGCCAGCGGCCCGGCAGGAGGAGAAAAACCTGCCGTGATCGGGACCAGGAAGCCAGGCCAAGGTGGCATCAGGAACACGTCCCAGAGGGCTACGGACACACTGCAGGGGACAGGTCACCACTGAGCAGGTGTCTGGGGGACCCTCTCCTCAGGGACCACACTGCGTGCTCAGTGAGACGGAATCGGAGTCCAGGGCAGGGCGTGTCCCTCAGCTGCAAGAGCGAGCTGTGTTCGGCAGGGCCCAGGCAATGATTCGCACCTGACATTTGCTCAACACACAAACTGGCTCCGCTGTGAGGTTCCCCACGTACACATACTTGGTCATCTCGGGGGAAGGAGAGAGAGAACAGGGGTGCTACCAATAGCCTGGCCAGAGGAAGCCACTGTAGGACCCCACTTGCAGGTCACGGCACGTGATAGGCTTGTCCCCACGTGCTCCTCCCAGCTGGCCTTCCCTGTCCTCCTCCTCAGATGCCTCTTATCAGAAGGGAGATCAGGGACCCAGCCCAGGGCAACTGGGAGCTGAGCCAAGCCCTTCCTTGCCATCTTCAGCGCTCCTGGGCTTGCCTAGGCCTTGGGACAGCTAACCCAGAGAGCCCCGGATGCAGGGACCCTGGGAAGCCACCACAGGCCTGGCTAGGAACTTCCCAGGGCTGACTCTGCACCCCAGGAGAATGCCTGGGGAGGATGAGGCTGTCACCTGGCCCTACCCAGGCCAGGGAGCGGCTCCCACAGTGTGTCCTGCTCCCATCTCCCATCTACGGAACCATTGATTACCCCATGCCACAGCCTGACCTGTGTTTAGACCTCAGAACAACAAGGGGAGTCACGACCACATGTTTATCAATGGTGACATGGCTATGGGACGGCAGGTCACTCAGCTAAGCTCAGGATCCACACCCAGAGGAGGCGGGTGACAAGGGTGACAAATTCATGTTTGTGACCATCCTGCCATCCCAGCGGGGGAGGGGCGCGAGAATGGGAGGCTGGGCTGGTGGCCTTGGTTGCATCCAGCTCCTGCCCAGATGCCACCGGCAGGCACTGAGCTGGCCGCTGGGGCTGCCAAGTAAAATACAGGGCATTAGATTGGATTTCAGATCAACAATGAATAACTTTGTCAGTATAAGTAGAGATTCTTTCTGCCTCTTTTTCCCCCCTACATCTGGCAACCCCTAGGCTGACCTTGCAGCCTGTCCCCCTCCCAGTCCCAGCTCCCCCCCTTGACTTCCTCAGCCCCAGACCCCAAACTGTCCGTCTCTTCAGCCACAGGGGGTGCATCAGTCCCTGCCCAGCGCCTGCTCTGACAGGAAGTCATGATTTCCACTTTGCAGACAAGGAGACTGAGGCAGAGGGGGTGGACAGGCACAGGGCGAGCATCCAGCAGAGCGGGGGCTGGCACCAGAGTCCAGGGCGTCCTGGGGAGGGGCAGCAGGCAGGGCCGGGGTACGCACCTACAGCAGGCTGTGCAGGTGGGCTGGAGGAAGCCATCAGACAGAGTCCAGCTCAGGCCTTGCCGCTTCCACCGCGCGCCTATAGGAAAAAGCCGGGAAGCAGTTAGGCGGAGGTCGGGCCTGGCCCACAGGGCGACTCTTCCCGGCAGCTCCTGGGGCACGGGGCAGCCCCAGAAAGGACCCGGCCTCCACCCAGCATAAATCATTAACCCAGAAGCCGCTGCTGCTGCAGGCCTTCCTCTGCCCAGGGCCACTGCAGGAGCATGTGGTGCCGCAAGGAGGGGCACGCCCTGTTCCGACTTAGGGGACCCTTGGGCCCTCGGGTGCCCATCACGCGAAAGCCCGGTCCTAGGACCAGGCAGGGGCTCGGGGCACTTCCTCCTCCCAGCTGCCCGGACACCGCAGGCTCCTTGGGGTTGGATACCTCACCAGGCTCCGCCTGTGGCCCCACCAAAGGCCACCCTCCCTTTGTCTTGCTGTCCTGCCCCACGGGGCTGGCCAGCTGGCAAGGGGCCACAGGCCTTGGCCCATGGGTGTAGGAAGGAAAGGCCACAGAGACTCTGGTGGCACGAGACCAGGCAGAGCCTGAGAGGCCCAGCTGCCCCCACCTCCTCGTGGGGGCTCACACATCAGAAGGCTCGGTGGGCTTCTGGGGCGGGGGCAACCTTGCCAGGCGACCGCCCGCAAGCAGTGAGGGACGTTCTCCCCGACGGGGCGGAGGACTATCACCCCAGTTCCTGCAGAGGAGGGCATCAAGCGCTCCAGTCTGGTCTGCACTGCCACTGACAGCCGGGTCTGTTTCCCTCCACAGGCTTCTACAGGCTTCATCCCAGCTTAGCAAATGCAGATGAGAGGCACGCAAAGGGGACGAATATTTCTCCTAGTGCTGCCACATCTCGGCCCATCATTCTACCATGAACATATATTAATCCAAACTATAAATCTGAAAACGAGGCCCAGAGAGGGTAAGCAACTCGCCCAAGATCACACAGCTAGGAAGGGGTCCAACTCTGAATCTGTGCTCGTTAAGGTACTGCTACATCCTAGTGCCTTCCAAAATTCACACAATACAGAGTGCCCAGTCAGAAGTCTCCCTTCCAGCCTAGGCCCGCAGAAGCGACCCTTGTTACTAGGTTCTTAAGAATCTTTCCGGGCAACTGTAATCCTAGCACTTGAGAGGCTGAGGCAGGAAGATCACTGTGAGTTTGAGGCCAGCTTCCAGGACCTCCCCTTGTTGTTTACCTGCCTGGCACCTGGTGCCACCCAAGACCCACACACCTCCCTTCCACAGTAGCTTGAAGCTCTAAACCTACCCCCGTCCCTCCTCTTGCTCCCCTTCATCAAGCTGACCTCGTACCAACCTCGCATCTTTGTAAGAAATTCAAGCATAAGCACGGTAAGAGATTCTGAAAGACAGGGAGAGGCCCATTCCCTTAACTCCTACTATTGCATATTGTTCAAACTGCTCTGTGTACTAGGGGTTATTGCTGTTCAACTCTTACTGTGCCTAATTTATAAATTAAACTTTGCCTAGATGCATACATACCATACATCCAAAGCCTGGTACTATTCGTGGCGTCAGGTACCCTCTGGGGGTCTCAGAACACAGCCCCGGCAAATATGGGTCAGTGTATTTAGAAGTAGTAGCTGTGTTTTGAGGATTTTTTGAGACACAGCCTCATTCACTATGTAGTTCAGGCTGGGTTTGAACTCATTATGTAGCCTAGGCTGGCCTTGAACTCACGGCGATCTTCATGCCTGCCTCAGCCTCCCAAGTGTGGGGATTTCAGGTGTGGACCAAGGCATGGGATTTGTAACAATTTTTTTTTTTTTTTTTTTTTGTTTTTTTGAGACAGGGTCTCACTATGTTGTTCAGGCTGGCCTCGAGCACACTTTGTAGCTCAGGCTGGTCTCGAACTCACAACAATCCTCCTGTCTCAGCCTCCCGAGTGCTGGGATTATAGGCATGCGCCACCACGCCCGGCTGTAACAATTTTTTGTTGTTGTTGTTAAACTTAAATCCCATTGATGATTTCAGAATACTGCGTGGATATCAGCCTGACTGTTTTCAGCAGCTGCACTGTACGGGCTGGGATGGACCACAGTCTGCGCCACCCGTGTCCCCCACACAAGGCTGTCTAGTCCCTGGGCATCACCCACGATGAGCCCAGACACCATCCACACTGGGTCCCGGAGCAGATGGACTGAGGTCTCAAGGGCTTGCTCCTAGACACAGGAAAACAAGGGCTTGTTTCCGGTGACGCAGAGGGGCTCTCCCTGGCATTTGGGTGTGGCTTTCTGATCCCCCAGGACTCTATCCTTACCTCCTGCAGAGGGCCTGGGCAGAATGGAAGCACTGGCTAAGCCCTTCACAGGAGGAAGGGGAGACCACAACCCCACAGTGCAACTCTGGTGAGGAGCCCCCCAGGGTCCACATAACACCAGGTCCACTTAGCCTTTCTCTGCAGGCACTGGGCCCCAGGTTGAAGGGAGACCTGCGCCCATTCACACAAGGAACAAGAGAGGCATCTAGCCCAGCCTCTCGGGCAGGCTGCTCCTCAAATAAAGATGATAGTGACATCCCAAGAGGCTGCTACACAGTCTTGCAGCCAATGCTGGGGATTCCCCACTTGCAGGGCAAGAAGCCAAATGGCCCTCCCAGCCCTTCTGCCCCGGGCCTAAGGCTGGTCCCAGGTAGGGGAGTGCACCAAACTCGGGGCCTGAAGCTCATTTCTGCAACACCCCCACTTTACAGATGGAGAAATAGAGGCTCAGAGGTCAGGATCTGCCCAGGTCGCAGAGGCAAGGGGACCAGGTAGCAACACAAGGACTCCCTTTGGAAGAAATCTCAGCCCAAGAATTGAGTTACTGACAATCACAATGCTCCCTGGACCTTGGGGCTGGGATCGGGAGGCGCCTGCTGCAGGCTAATCAGGACACTCAAGTCCCCAAGGCAAGGGGGTGAGCTCTGGGCACACCCGCAGGCCTGTGGCTGCCACTCCACACACAGGTGCACACTTCTGAAACGCACAGGTGACGACTTCGCGAGCCCATACAGCCAGGGGACAGACATGTGAAGCTCTCAGAAGGACCCATGGACGCGCTGCCCTGGACATGCTGGCCTGAGACTGCACAGCTTCCCCGTGGTGGTTAGGGTCCCAGGCTGAAGCCCCCTCTCCCATGGCAGCTGAGCGGAGCCTCCATGTCTCTATCTCTAAAGTGGGGCTCCTGCAGGGCCTCATGGTGCAGGCCTGTGCTCTAGCACTCTGGGAGGCTGAGGCAGGAAGATACATGTCTAAGCTCAGCCTAGGCAATTTAGCAGATTAGCAAGACCCTAATCCAAAATAAAAAGTGGACTGGGGATATAGCTCTATGGGAAGGCCAGGGTTTAATCCTAGTACTGCTGGAAGAAATAAAAAAGAGGGTAAGGGCCAGGGGAGACAGTTCGGTGGCTTAAGCACCCGCCCTGCACTGTGCCAGCCACTGAAACTAGGTGTGGTGGTACACGCCCAGAGCTGTAATCCCAGTGCTAGGGAGGCTGAGACAGAAGAATCACTATGAGTCCAAGCTGCTGCATAGCAAGACCCTATACCAAACAGGATATAAATAAAAAGACAAAAAAAAAAGAGGGGTAGGACTTGGAAAGTGGGAGTCCTGCCACCTGCTCCCAGAGGTCTTTGCAGGATGTCTGAGCTCGGTCACAAAGCCCTGAGCAGGTGGGGCCAGCACCACAATGGCCACTTCACACCCATAAACACCAAAATGGGAAGCAGCCGACAGGATCCGACATCAAGACTCCACGTCCAGGAGCCCAAGGGACTCCGGGGGCCCAGGACTTTGCGCTGTCAGATCTGGTGGCAGTGACCTGGGACGGCGGGAGCCATCTGCAGGCTGGGCCAGGCCTCACCTCCCCCAGCGCTGGGCTTCACTTCCACAGAACGGGTGCTGTGCCTACCTGCCCTGGCAATCTGGGGGCCATGGGGGTGCAGATGCTACAAGCAAGGAGGGCTGCTCAGCTGTTCGCTGCCGTTCTGAAGGTTTCCGGAGCTGTGCGTGATCTGGAAGCTCTGAAGTTGGAGCTGGCACCCAGAGTGGGGTAGTGATCCCCGGAACAGGGCCTCTCTCCTAAGAGTGGCCCAAACCTTCCCCACCAGTGTCTGGCAAAAGAGGCACCGGTGAAGATGAGCCCATAAAACCCAAGGCAAGTGGGGTGCGGTTGTGCATACTTAGAACCCCGGCACTCAGGAAGCTGAGGCAGGAGGATCCAAAGTTCAAGGCCAGTCTACTCTGAGGAGTGAGACTCCGTCTCAAAAACAAATCAGGATGGTCCGGCAGGTGCAGAAGCCCAGCCACTCCTGCGTCCCAGCTGCGCTACAGGAAAAGGGCACAGAGTAAAACTTTAACATTCTTGCTGGCAGCGGGCGGCAAGGGGATTTTCCCTTTCCTCTGATTCCCCAGATCCTCCTCATGAGCACGGTGAGAAGGAGAAAAGAAAATAAACTTGCACATTGTTCCATCTGGTTGCTTTTTTTTTTTTTTTTTTTACAGCGGTAGGGCTGCAACCCTGAATTTTAAAAGAACAGAGAGCAGAGTCTCAGGGCGCGCGCTCGCCTTCCCGGGGGCTGCTGCTGCTCCAGCTTTGGGCTTTGTGGAGGTGGAAACTGATTCGAGGAAGGCATGGGATTGCCTGAGGCACCGTGGGATGGGGGAGGGCAGACGGGTCTCAGTTCAACTCCGGCCCAGCCCTCGGCAGCAGGGAATCCCTTCCTCCAACGCACGCAGTGGAGTCCTGCGTGCTGGCACCGCCCACTACGCCACCGGCGTCACGCTGCCCGGCGTGACACGTGTTCTGGGTGCACAGCGGGCACTATGATGGCCTCGCACAGCAAGACTGCACTTTCTTCTCCCAGAACGCAGTGCAGAGTGGGGAGGAGGGAGGCTCTCTGTGGGTGACATTCCGATGGCAGGAAGGGGCAATGGGGAGCCGGGGACTTTCATCTGTGCAGCTCTGGAAGCCCAGCACTGGCACCTCCCATTCCCCCAGTGTACCCCCCACCCACTCATCCCCCACTTCCTCCAAACCACCTCAGCCCCCATCCCCCACCCCGTCCCCACCCCTGGCTGCCAGCTCCACAGCCCCTGCCTTCCCAGCTCTGCTAACTCACACTGCCATCAGTTCGTCCAGAGCTCCCTCCCACCCTCTGGAGTTCAGAGTCCACGCACTCACAGGCCCCACAGAACCCCACCCCTCCCACCTGCACCTGCCCCATGTACCCCAACCCCTTGGGGGCTCCCCTCCTCCTCCACCTGCACCAGTGTAGACAAATACAGGGAGCAGGTGTGGCCCCAGACACTGGAGGATGGGCCTGGGGACAGGGATCCAGGCAAGAACAGGCCACGGCTCCGGCTTCCTCCTGAGCCCAGAAACATGGCCGTGGTGTCCCGGAATCCAGAAGAGAAATGGGACATGAGTGCACGCCCGAGTCCCCAGATGGCCTCTGGCTTCTGGATGGCGCCAGCTGTGCCCTTGGCCACCCTGCCCCCCACCTTGGCTCTGCAGTGGCTGTTCCACCAGCTGCCCTCCTCATCCCCTCCAGCATGGAGCTCAGGACCCATGCAGCAACCTCTAGGGTTCGCCTCCTCCCTGACCTCTCCAGATTCAGCAGCTCTCAACCTGACCTGAAATGCTGTCCCTCGCTGGGCCTTTGCTCAGGCTCTTCTTCCCTCCAGGTAGTATTCTCTCTCCAAAAGGAAATCAAACTCCTACTCAACCTTCAAAACCCAGGCTATTTCTCCTCTGAAACACGGATCCCTACCCCCATTTCATACAGTAGATTCCAAGGCCAGTTGTGGAGCTTTAAAAAAAAATGGCAAAAAAAAGGAGGGCCGGGGAGATGGCTCAGTGGAATAAGTGCTTCCCTGGCAAGTGCAAGGGCCTGAGTTTGATCCCTGGTTCCATGGGGGACTTGTGTTCCAGGGCCAGTCCTAGAGGTTTTGATTCAGGGGTACACTTGGTCACGGACCCAGAGACAATTTTCTGGAGCATGGGTGATGCTGGCACACGCTCCCGTCACAAGGGTCTCTCCTTCACCAGGGAGCACTGGGCTTCTCTCCATCTCTGGGGCAGCTGCACCGGCCTGGAGCTACCAAACCGAACCAGGTCATGAAACCAAAGCAGGGACCCGAGACGTCCTCCTGCATGGGAGCAAAGGTCAGAGACCAGGACCAGAAGAGGACCCGGGCCTGCAGCGATCGGGCCCAGGAGAGGGGAGAGCAAGAATGAAGGGGCAGGTGCGGGAACTCAGCCTGTCCTGGAGGCCTCCACCTAACAGAGGCTAGGGCCCGGGGGAGGCCAAAGGGATGTGCAGGATCTGGAGCTGGAGAAGGAAGTGTGGGGTGCTAGCCAGAGAGAAGGGACCCACAGCTCCTTGCTATGTGACCTTCAGAGCCAGGACGGCTCCCAGGGAACCTGGGGAGAGGTGAGCAGAAGTCCCCAAGGCCATGAGGGCCTTGGGACAGGGGGACTGGACCCTCAGGCAGGTGCAGGAGCTGATAATGCAGGTGTTAGAGCTCCCTCCCCTCGCCCACCAGGCCCTGGGCCACTCCGGGGCTTCCCAAGGGGGGCCCCCCTCGGGCACCCATTCCTCTTTGCAGGGAAGCAGGGAGGCCCCCAGGGGAGGGCCCTCCTCCCTGGGCAGAGGCAGCCAGCCTTGGTCAATGGCCGGAGCCAGCATAGACAATGGAGGCTCTGTCCCCAGCCCAGAGGAGCCCCTACTGACCTCCCAGGCCAGCCCCTGGTTAATCATGGTGGGCAGAAAGAACAAGGCAGCCATGGCTCCCACCGGGGGAGGCCACTGTGAGAAGATGCCCACCCCGGCAGCTCTGCCGGAGGGGACCCTTGGGGGCTGTTGCCTGGGAAACGAGTACAGCCAGGGAAGCTTCAGTGAGTGACTGAGTGACTGAGTGACAGAGAGTGGGCCAAGCAGGCTCTCCCGGGCCCCAGACACATTAACCCTTTGTCTCTCCAGGATCAGGCCAGGCCAGGAATTCTAAAGCCACAGTTGTACAAAAGGCTTTTTGGTGCTCCAGGAGGAAGCCTCCAACCTCCTCTCCGGAGGGCCCAGGCCTCCTGCCACATCCTGGGCAGCCAGCACTGCACAGCACACAGTGCAGGCCGGGAAGAGACAGAGCAAGGAGAACGTGGGTGGTGCTCTTGAGAGACCCTCCGATCTGCAGCTCAACTCCCTCCTCCACGCTGGCAGCTCCCACCCTGACCTCTAGAGGGCCCCGCTGAGCAGGAGGCCCGATGGCATCCCAGGCACCCAAGAGGCACATGGCCGCCTGGACCCTGCTGATTCACTCCAGGAAAATGAATTCGGGTTTGGCCAGGCACAGTGACACATGCCTGTGAGCCCAGCAACTAGGATAGCTGAGGCAGGAGGATTACAAGTTGGACTCCAGCCCAGGCAATTTAGCCAGGCCCTGTCTCAAAAACATAAAATGAAAAGTATAATCCTAGCACTTTGGGAGGCTGAGGCAGGAACACGGCATGTTGCAAGCCCACCGTGGATAATTTAGTGACTCAATAAAACTGTCTCAAATTTTAAAATCAATAAAAATTTATAAAGAGCTGGGGTTGCGGATCTTTCTCAGGAAGACCCTGAGTCCAACTCCCAGTACCAATCAACCAAGCAATACTTGGAAAAGGTTGGGGATATGGCTCAATAGTAAAGCCTTTGCCTGGCATGCCCGAGGCCCTGGGTTCATCTCCTGCACCACAAAAAAGGAAAACAAATGGGGTGTGGTCAGGGAATGGCTTTGCGGAGCTGAACTGCCTGGATTTCCGAGCTGAGCGGCCAGGTGACACCACAAGCCCCTTCCGTCCTGAGCTGGGAGCCCATAGCCGTGACCCCTGCCTGTCCTGTTGCAGCACGTTCGCAGTTCAGACCGCCCTCTTAGGGCAGCGTGCGTCACTTCCACCTTGCGTGGCCTCTGTGCCAATGCCAGGCACGATGGGGCCTGTCCAAGGGAAGAGACGGCTTTGTAGGGCAGAGGCTGCGGACCCAGAGAGACAGCTCCAGCAGTGCGTGCAGTCGCCTTGGAGACGCAGCTGCCCACCGCTGGGCTGAGCCTCCCATTGCTCTTGTACTGGCTACGCACAGGCAAGTGACTGCCCCAACACCCAAGTGCCATCTCCCATGACCACCTAGCAGTCCTACGATGCCAGATCCAACAGACGGATGTCAGTCCAAATCTTATTCCGTCCAGCAGAGCACCTCCCACCTCTGGTTCTCAGGCTCTGCCTCTGCCTCTTCTCCACCTTCTCCCCTCCCAGGTGCCTCACCCCAGCTGTGATTTTCACTGTTGCCAGTACAGGGATGTTCCCAGACTGACCCTCCCTCAACACTAGCCAGCTTCCATCCAATCACAACACCCCTCCTAACAGGCCCCACAGGCTCCTGAGCACCAGCGTCCTGGAAGAAAACCCAAACCCTGCTCCTCCCGGCCACGCCTTCCCACCGGACAGCGGCCACTCTGGCCAGAAACCAGGGAGTCCTCCTGAAATTCTCCTCCCATGTCTCACTACCTCCATGGAAACCACCCGGTTCAAACCACCAGCATGTCTTACCTGGATTGTTATTAGAGCAGCCTCCCACCCAGTCCTGGGGATCCAACCGGGGCCCCAGCAGGACAGACAAGTGCTCTATCACTGCCCTACATTCTCAGCTTTTGTTTTTATTTTAGGTTGAGGCAAGGTCCTGTTAAATTGCCCAGGCTGGACTCGAACTTGTGATCCTCTTGCATAAACTTCCCAAATGCTGGGGTTATCGTTGTGCACCACTGTGCCTCAGTGCTCCCGAGGGGCCTTCTCTTCATGACGTTCCTGCCAGTTCGTGTCCCAGACAGCCATGGACTGACCCATCTGAACGGAGGGGTAGAAATCAGCTGATTCTCCTTCAAGTTGTGATGAGGGTGAGGCAGGAGGACTGCAAGTTCAAGTCCAGCCTGGGCAACTTATTAACTCAGTGAGACACTGCCTCAAATTTAAAAATTAGAAAAAGTCCAGGAAGGTAATCTGTCAGCATCACCCTCTCCCAGCATCTCACATGCCCTCCCACTCTAGCCGCAGCCCTGCTTTCCTGTCTTCATGGTGTCGCTGCTGCTTGCATGTAAACCCCGTCAAAGGCCTTAGCCCCATAGACACAGCAGATGATGAAGGACTCCCTGGCCCCACACCGGCTCCCAGGCTAGGGGAAGGTGGACAGCAGGCACCCGCTCCCAGGACCACGTCTCCCACGACGGAGTCAGCGCTGTTCCCCTGGGAACATAAACACTCAGCGCCCGCACACTCAGCGCCCGCACACTCAGCGCCCGCGGGGCTGTGCAAGAGGCAGCTCCCCAAAACCAGTGTGGGAAGAGGTCCGGGGCCTGTGCCAGGAGTCATCGGAGCAGAGGGTGGGACGGGTGGAGGAAGGATTGGGCTATTTTTAAAAGCTCCCTCCCCTAAAGACCACATTCCTCCTCCAGTGAGTCAGAGGCATGTGGTGGGTGAGCGAGGGGGCTGGGACCAGGGGCCGCCACCTTGGCGGGCAGGTAGGCACACTGGGGGCGGAAACTGGCACACACTCGGCTTTCCAGGACAGAGACGCTGGGCCGTGGGCCCCGGGAAGTGGAATGCCAAGGGGGCCCCAGGCTGGGAGCCATGAAGAGCAGCGAGCACCCCGAGATGGCTGTGTGGGGAGCAGAAGGGAGCCTCTTTCAAAGCCCGCAGGGACCCATCTAGCCATACTGTCTTCAGGCCCCAGCTACTACGCCTCTATCGGGACAAGGCTGTCCATTCTGCCCCACAGGGGAGCCTTGAACAGGGAAGAAAGAGCCTTCGCAAAACTCAAAGCTAAAAGCAGCTCAGCCCAGCAGTCTGCAGCGAGGAGAGCTGGCCAGTGGGGTCTGAGGTCTCTGGCTCAACAAAAGCAAACCAACAAAAAGCATTCCCACCACACAGGGTGTTGTGAGAATCCAACAAGCCCAGGACTGTGGCACACACTGCCATCCCAGCAATCGGGAGGCTGAGGCAGAAGGGTTGCTGCGGAGTCCAAGGCCAGCGTGGGCTGCCAAGTGAGTTCAAGGATAGGCTGAACTCGTAGGAGACCTTGTCTCAATAAGTAAATAAATAAGGAATGATAGCAAGACACTGTCTCAAAAAGACTGGGCCAGGGAGGTGCCTCAGTAGAATAAGTGCTTTCCTGGCAAGCACAAGGGTCTGGGTTCAATCCCCAGTTCCACCAAAAAAGAAAAAAAGACTAAAAAAAATGATAAATAAATAACTGAGGTAATCATTCACATAAGCTGCTTTTCTGAGAGCCTTCAATAACACTTGTTAGGGCCTGGGATATAGCTCAATGTCATAAGCGCCTGCCTGGAAAGTGTAAGGTCCCAAGTTCAATCCCCAGTACCACACACAGAAAAATAATGAGAATAAGAATAACAATGTTTGCTGACTGAATAAACAACCACTTTACCCTAACTGGACAGCAGCAATTACCTGCAATCAGGAGTGGTCCAGGTCCCGACTAGAGGTGAGGAGGAGTGCCTGAGGCCTCTGCCAGTGCCCTGACCTTCCTGGGACCCGAAGGCAAGTCCCAGGATGCAGCCCCTCCTGCAGCAGCTGACCACAGGACGCCCCTACTGCAGGAAGAGGTGACCACGCACGGCTGTGAGACGGCCACCCCCGAATGAGCCTGAGACAGCATGCAGCAAGGCGAGCCCCTCAAAGCCCCCCTTCAGACTCCAGATCCCAGGAAATGGGGTCCCAATGGGATGGGGAAGACTTGAAAATAAGCCACCAAGGTGATGGCCCCAGCCAGGCATGGTGGCACAGGCCTGTAATCCCAGCACTGGGAGGCAGGAGGATTGTTGTGAGTTCGATCGAGACCAGCCTGAGCTACAAAGTGAGCTTAAGGCCAGCCTGAACTGCATAGTGAGACCCTGTCTCAGAAAGACAAAAAAAAAAAAGGTGATGGCCCCAGCTGGTGCCAAACTCAGCAACAACCAAGGCTCTGTAGGAGGGACCTCAGGGATGACCCGATGCCCAGGGTCCTGAGGCCTGCTTGGGCCCAGCTCCAAGCCACTAGCAAAGCTGAGAGAGTTGTGCCAGGAGGGAGTGTCCACTGCTTCCCAGAGCTTACAAACACTCTGCTAAATTCAGGACAGCAAACCCCCTCCAGGCAGCCAATTTATAATGACCCACCAGAGGGTCTCACCTGTCACCTGACTCAGGAGCTTCCGGGAGGCAGCACAGAGACCCGTGGCCGGGGGGTATGGGAGGTCAAGGTGTGCCCCCTGCAGGACACAGCACCTGCTCAATGCCCTGGACAGAGGGGCAGGGCTTGGATGCCGGCCGGATGTGCCCCCCAACACAGAGCCTTTGAGGGTCCGTGCATGGCCCAGGTTCTCCAGTGGAGGACAGGAACACCATCTCCTTCCACAGGAGAACGCAAACCAGAAAGTGAGCACTCACCTCACCTCTCCATGTTAGAAGCCAGGCCTCCAGGCCCTGCCTCACCCTAGGGGCTCTGAAGCTCAACAGCCTTCAAGAAGCAGAAAAGCCCACCTACTCCTAGGACCCTCCACCATCCAACAGTCCCCCTTGGACCCTGTGACAAGCACCAGTGGAGCCCTCCAGCATGCTGGGCACCTTGAAAGCTCCTGGAGATGTGCTGAGGAGAGGTCACGGGGTGTTCAGGCCGGGGAGGGGGTCCGGGCTAAGGGATTCAGATCCCGTCCCAAGTTCCCTCTCAGCTCTCCCAGGCCTGACGCAGTGCCCCTACTCCAGCGACTCGGGGTCTGCCCCATACTATAGCCCTCACACTGTCAATGCAGCAGCTGGAGCTGTCACCAGATGTCCCTTGGGCGAGAAGACAGGAGTGCCTGGCTGAGACCCTGTGCTGCTGTGACAGCCCTGCCTCTGGGCAGCCCAGGTGAGGACCTGCCACCGCCCTGGCCCCTTCAGCTTCTGCAGCTCCCAAGGCATCTGTCTGCATTTTATGCCAAGCCAGGCCCCTCACGCAACCAAGAAAAGCGGGGGGTGGGGTGGGGCTTTTCCCTCTTGCTCTTTTGGGGAAGGGTGAGGGGGCAGATTGTGAATTAGATGTTGAAACTTCTAGGCCGGGGAGATAACTCAGTAGAATAGGTGCTTGCCTGATAAGTGCAAGGTCCTGAGTTTAATCCCTGGTACTGCAAAAAAAAAGAAAGAAAAAAGAAATTTCCATCACACCTTGACCCACAAAAATGCAGCTTTACTGATCACCCAAGCATGGGGGCTCTCAGCCGGGGTGACCGGATTCCTCAAGGGACATCGGGTAACGGCTCCAGCTGCTGCATTGATAGTGTGAGGGCCAGGCACCCCTGATACCCATTAGCCAGACGCCAAACACCCAGGCAAAGCCAGGATCCTTCAGAGAACCCTGATCTGAGGGCATCTGGTCAGTCCCCGAGGATCCAGATCGACACAGGCCACCTAATGCAGGGTAGCGTTACAGTCCTCAGTCACGGGGACACAAGGACCAAAGTCACTGCCACCAGTGCCCATGGCAGATAAGTACAGGGATACAAGCTCGCTTCTGCCATCACCCCCTAGCCTGTGAGGTACAGCCACACCCTGTATCTCTCTCAGTCTCCACCACCAGGCCCAGTATCGGGGTGGGGGAGGGCAAGCAGGCCAGAGAGATAAGGACCCCCCCTTGCACCCCTCCACACCCAGCCCTGCTTCCAACAAAAGCAAGCTGCGGTGCCACCATGTCTTTCTTATACCCATGAATCCATGTTGGGCTCAACAGCGCACAGCTGTAATCCGAGCGCTCTGTAGGCAGAGGCAGGAGGATCACAAGTTCAAGCCAGGCCTGGGCAGTTTAAGGACTTTCAGAGACCTTATCTAAAAATATCCTTTTAAATAAAAGAGCTGGCTGGCGAGATAGCTCTGTGGACTAAGCGCCTGCTTAGGCAAGCGCAGGAACAGGGCTCAGATCCCCAGCTCCACGTGCCACGCCAGCCCACGTGCCACGCCCCATCCCTGGACACTGAGCCAGCCATGGAGACCGAGTGTGGTGGTGCAGACCTACAATCCCAGCGCTGGGGAGGCTGGAAATAGGAAGATCACTACGAGTATGAGCTGTGGGGTAGTGGGACCCTGTACATAATATATAATAAATAAATGGGCTGGGGATAGAGCTGAGTGAAACCCCTGGCGTTTGACAACTTTGTCAAAGCTAAAGATTGCCCCGGTCCTAAGGCTGGCCTAAAACATGTCCCACTGACAAGGCCTGCTGTCACAGGCAAGAAAAGGCAGGAACAGCCCCCGGCCCAGCAGGGTGAGGAGATCTGAGGAAGCAGCAGCAATCGCAGCAGCTGCAGTGTGTGTGTGTGTGTGTGTGTGTGTGTGTGTGTGTGTGTGTGTGTGCGCATGCGCGTGCGTGTGCTTCTGATGGGAGTCGGCCGGATCTGCCCTCACTCCTCCTCACTGCTCTGCTGTCATTCAGGACAAGACCGGGAGGAACCCAGGTCCCTGGACACATGGGAAACAAAGACAACAGCACCCAGGTTGCCCAACGCCACAGAGGAACTGATGCCAAGACCAACGCCACCTCAGTGCCGTGAGCTCCTTGCTCAAGGACTGCACTGGTCCAGCCCATTCTGCCTATAATTACTTTAATCCCTGGGAGAGAGACTGCCATCATCCTCCTACAGATTAGAATGCAGAGGCACATGGAAACAAAGAAAACCTCACAAGCTGGGGCATGCTGAGTCTATGAATGAGACTGGGCGTGGTGGCACACGCCTATAATCCCAGCACTTGGGAAGCTAAAAACAGGAGGATCACTACGAGTCTGATCTATGTAGTGAGGGTCTTGATTTATAGTGCAGGCTGGTCTTCTTGAACTCACTATGCAGCCCAGGCTGGCCTCCAACTCAAGGCAATCCTCCTGCCTCAGCCTCCCAAGTGCTAGGATCAAAAGCATGTGACAGCAAGGCTCCATTGGTGGGAGGCCATTGTCACCCAGGAGAAAGGCCATGTAAGCCTCCATTGCCTGGGGACCTCATATCATTTGCTGGGGCTTCTCAGAAAGAGGTTCCTACACAGGACACCCCCAGATACCCCGCCCTCCTTGCTTCAATCCCACCCTGCTAGGATGGGTCCCACCCAAGAGTTCAGCAGAAAGCTCTGGGTGCCCACCCTGCCCCAGGCGGAGCACTGGGCTGCCTTTCCTTCCTGCAATAACTGGGGTACACACAGCAACACAGCGGCCTCACTCACTCACAGGACCTGACCCAGGTACCAGTCCGGTCCCCCCAGAAGCAGCTCCATGCTGTCTGCTAACAAGTGTGAATCAAAGGACAGGAGTCCACCGCAAACCCCAGCTGCTGTATCCATCACCAGCTGGGAAGAAAATGCTCGCCGGAGCCTTCGAGCCTCTGCTCCTCCCAGGAACTGGGTGACGCTTGAGCATTAGCCCCACACGAGCTCACAATACTCCCTCCCTCCCCGCTGACACCCCCAATCCTGGAAGAAGGCGCCTGAGTCTGTTTGCTGCTCGACCCACGAGGGTGGGCACCACACCTGCTATCTAACAGGTCCTACCTAAGGGTCTGCAGGGTGGAGTCCGAGAAAGACAGCCACAGTCAGAGAGACAGTGACTTGCCCAAGGCCACACGAGAGGAGAGTGAGCCGCCTGCAGGCCGGCCTAGGCCCAGATCACTCTTGGATCCTTATCCCATTGGGCCACGTGGGATCCAACAGCCATCTGCTGGGGTCTCCCCAAGGCCAGGTTTCCCAGGACACAGGGTGCGGTCCCACTGGGCCCCAAGGAAGGAGAGATGAGAGCGCAGGAGGCCATATTAGGGAAAAACAGCAAAAAAGAAGGCAGAAAGTGCCCTGGCAGGGGACAGGCATCTGGCCATGAGTCATGTGCCCCAGAATACTCTGTTGGTAACCAGCCTCAGGCCAGGCCAGAGAGGCGAGGGAGCCGAATGGCCCAGAGACCCACCCCAGCCACCACAGGATGGCACGGCCCTGCCACCAGCTCCCCCCAGTGCTGGACAGGTGCCTGTGGCTCCCAGGGCTTCCAGTGCCTCTGAGCAGGCAGGAAGAGGACACGCCAAAAACTGGAGGTGCTGCCGGGAGCCTCGACACCAAGGCAATGCAAGACAAGGCGGGCAGCTTCTTCCCTCCCAGCCAACATGGTCCCCCTTCCTCCTGTGCCCCAGTGTGGAGGGGACACGGCTTTCTGTCCCATCTCAGGCTGCCCACACCCCAGCGAAGCAGCCTCATTCTCCCCTCAGCTGCCGAGGGGACCTGAGCAGGGGTGGCGACTCCCCAGACACCAGCACTCACCAGGTCCTGTCTGCTTTTGTCTTACAGGGTGTCTAAAGCAGGGCTTCCTACTCCCAGCTTTCTGAGGCGCACCAGCCCAGCAGGTGAACGACCAGCCCCAGCTCACACAGCTAACTAGATGGGGATTAGAACTCAGGTGCCGCAGGCCCAGCCTGAGAGCTCATTCCCATGGTGTCGGCTCCCACAGGACAGGAAGGTAGCTCCACTCTGGGGTCCCCACTGTGCTTCACACATGGTATTCCAGAGATGCCTGCCTGCTGGCCACGGGAGTCCTCCCACGTCCCAGCCAGGGACCCCCCCCCACCAGCCTGACCCCCCCCCTACATAAACATGAAAGGAACGTGAAACCCTGGCACCGGAGAGCCAGAGAGCAAACCTGAGAACACGCTGACACCTACAGCATCCCCGGGTGGCCCAAACAGAGCAAGGGGACAACTGGGACCAGGTCGGAAAGGCAGGAACTCTGCAGAGAGACACCACCCGGCTGCAGTCGCCCTCCCTGCCTCCAGCCTTCTCAAAGCTGGCCGCTGGGCAGGGGTGGGGCAGAAACGCTATTCCCAGCAAGGTAGGTGCCCTTCCTCCCTGGGGGTGACTGCTCACCCGGCCAGCAGGCTCAGAGCCCGGCAGGGCCCCAGGCAGCCAGTGCAGAACGGGTAGCACCTGGAGACAGGTTGTTGGGGTTAATATTTACCTACCTGTGGCCCAAATCTTGTAGGGCATCAGAAAAAACCTGAGTCACCAGCCCTGAGAATTCAAGCCAGGCAGAAACACACAAGGGGGTTGGGGGAGAGACAGGCTTCTTAGGGCACCCAACGCCTCTGACTGGAGCAGGACTGTCCCCTCCTCCCCCTGCACACTGAATGGCCCCAGCTAAGCCTCCACCCTGCTTCGGCTGCCGTCCATCGGAGGCAACGTTCAAGGCACCGCTCCAAGGCTTTTGCAAGCACAACTTTCTTATCATTCCAACACTGCTCCTATCGCCAAACTGAGAAACTGAAAGGAAATAATAGCAACACCCCCAAGGTGGCCCGCTACAGCCAAGACCCTCCCTTAGCCCAGATGCTGGTCCCCACCTCTTCTGCCTGGGACACTCCCACCTACAGGCGGAGCCTCTGCACAGCTGGGTCCAGGACATCCTCCACGCTGAGCACAGGGACAGCTGGCCACTTGGCCCTTTGAGTACCTAACGCTAGATTAGAATCACCTGCTTTGATTTCTGACTTCTCAGAAACCTCAGTGGTCCTGGGCCACCACTCAGCGGGGCCTAGGAGAGAGGACCCCCATGGGAGCTGGGAAGGAAGCAGCTGTATGGCAGCATGTGGGGGTGGGGGACAGGGGCCGGAGCAGGGCTCCAGGCCAAGGGCTCTGCCCAGTGACCCCCAGCGAATGATTCTGAGTCTCTTAAAGGCAAGAACAATGCCTTTCATTTCTGCATCTCTAGTGGCCACAGTAATCAATTCTCAGTACACCAGAGTCCAGAGATGATGGATGGATGGAAGGGTGGGAGACCAGAGGGGAGGATGTATGTATGGATGGATGGATGGATGGATGGATGGATGGATGGATGGATGGATGGGTGGATGGGTGGGTGGGTGGATGG
>PVKA01039196.1:0-19641 GCA_004027165.1 Ctenomys sociabilis
TAGCCCATGGTCATCAACTAGGTAAATAATTATTGAATATAATTCAGCTATAAAAAAATCTGTAAATATAATTTCATGTATGCACCTTGTACAATACCAAAACGTTATGAAAACAGTTTGCAATGTATTAATTCATCGACTCTGTATGGTTAAGGTGTCTTGAAACTGTCTGATTGACATTTGTATTTTAATAAAATAAAAATAAATGGAAAAAAAAGAATAAAACATAAGATAAATAGAGGAATGACAAAAAAAAAAAAAAAAAAAAAAAAAAAAAAAAAAAAAAAAAAAAAAAAAAAAAAAAAAAAAAAAAAAAAAAGAAATGTCCAGGTCCTGATAGATTCACAGCTGAATTCTACAACAAAATCACAGAAGATATAATCCCTACATTTTAAAATCTTCAACAACATTGAAAAGTAAATAGTTCTCCCAAAATCGAAATTCTTGGAGGCAACTATTATACTGATACCAAAACCAGGGAAAGACACAAATAAGAAAAGAAAACTTCAGGCCAGCAATCCTCATGAGTATAGATGCAAAAATCCTCAATAAAATCCTAGCAAATAGAATACAAGTAATCATCAATTAGATCATACAACATGACCAGGTATGATTGATCCCAGGGATGCAAAGATTGTTCAATATTCACAAATCTTTAAATGTAATACACTATATCAAAGAGCGAAATCTAAAAACCACATGATCATCTCAGTTGATGCAGAAAAGGCTTATTTTTCCATAATTTTATTGAAGAACAAACAGCAATGAGACAGTTTCAAATCAAATGAGTAGGATAGAACCAATTAATACGTTACATATTGTTTTCTTAGTAATTATTTGTTGTGTAAGGTGCAGACATGGTATTCTATTTACAAACACTAGTAGAGCAGTTCCCCCTATTCATTGAATTAAGAGAATATAGCTGTATATTTATCTTTTTTTTCAGTTTCAATAATTAATACTTTTTACATTGTTATCTTGCTAGTGCTTATCCAAAGTACAAGAAGCAGACAGGATATCCTGTCCAAACACCATTAATGCAAATATTTCTTCTCAAAGAATTACACGAAAGTAGCTGCATATTTATCCTTAATATTTTGTATATGCAAAAACAGAATTGTCCTTCCTTTATATACCTTTTTTTGTTTAGTCCTGTCAGAGAAGGGTAATCTATTGGCATTCAGTTATTATAGATGCTTGTATTCAGCAAAATACTCCAACACAGTCCAGCAGTCCACAATAGTAGTGGGTTATCCACAGTAGTTGTCGACTAGAACATTTTATAGCTCAGCATATTAATATGGCCTTACTTTACATACCTTGTTTTTATACTTTTCTGCTGGACGATTAAGACCAAAATAAAACAAGACCCATATAACAAGAAATGTAACTTTTGTATCTGATAAGGTCAGTCAGGTCTGCTCAGGGTTTACTCTGCAACCCTGTACATCACTTTGTCAGTGTCAGCCATGTGGCTGAGTCATGGCCATTGCTTGACCAGATTGCTCACTGTGAAAGCCTGTGAGAAAGTTTTCTACCCATGTAACTCTCCTTAGGCACAATATATATCATCGATCACATTCCCCTGTGGCTCCATAATCTTCTTGATCAGAAAATTTGGGAAACAACTGAGTTACATGATATTACAATACAGGTTCTTCTATGTCCTGAGTCTTCACTGACCTTGAAAGGCTAGGGCCAAAATGTTGGCTGACCTTGCAGCCCTGCCATTTCTCAAACTTATGATCTGCAAATTGCAGTTGTTTACCATCCAGAAAAGAAGCTTATTATTACCCTACAACATATGCAGTTCGGTTTACCCTAATTATTTATCTAAATATCAAACATGTTAGGCATAATGTGGAGTAGAGAGATTTGTTATGATAGTGTTTGAGACATGATACCATATCTGCATCTTGCACAATGAATAATCACTATGACAATACAATAATTCTTGAAAATGTGCCAGTAGTTGGTTGTGAAACTCACTGACAATTGTTTATCAATAAAATTATTTTTAAAAATTTACATTTTCCTGAAGCTAGTAGTATACATGATATTTATATCTCATCTTCTGAGAAGCATCTATAAGATTAGTTTCCAGTGTTTTCATTGGATGATTTTTTAACGGATTGTTAGTTACCTTACAGATTTTTCAAACAAACTGATGTTTTGTATGGAGATTTGGTACACATTTTTGCCATTACAAGCTAGCATCTTATTTTGTTAGTAGCTTTGTTTTCTGTAAAGAAGCTTTTTGGCTCAATATCATGCCATTTAAGTACATTTTGTTCCAGTGTTATGTGGTTTGGGGGATTATAACTAAAATATCATTGCCTATATTAATGTCTTAAGATTTTTCCCCCATCTTTTCTCCAAATAATTTCATAGTTTCAGGTCTGACATTTAAATATTTGATCCATTTGAATTAATTTTTTGTTGTGCAGAATGGAGATAGAGGTCAATTCTAGCCTTTTGCGTGTGGATATCAAGCTTAGTTTAGCACCTTATACTCTCCTTAATCCATTGTGTGTTTGTGGTGTTTCGGTGGGGAGTCAGTGGGCTTTAGAGAAAATGATGTTTTTTTCTTAAGATTTTTATTTTAAAAAGGGAAAACAAAACCAAAAACAACAAAAACAAATGCAGAAACAAATAACATACAATACAAATGGTACAGATTTTAAAACTAGAATAGAAAATTAACAGTGGTTGTTACATTACAAATTGTTATCAAATTTATTGCTGAGATTACAAGATATAGGTATGAAAGTTTGGTCTAATTATTAAACATTAACTCTTCCTTTAAATAAATCTTAATTTTTTCTTGTCCTTCTTACTCTTAATTTTTGAATTTAATTTGAAACAGTAGGACTGGGAAGATAGCTCAGTAGAATAAGTCTGGCAAGCACAAGGTCCTGAGTTTAATCCTTGGTATGGAGAGAGAAAGAGAGTGAGAGTGAGAGCCAGACAGACAGAGAGAGAGAGAGAGAGAGAGAGAGAGAGAGAGAGAGAGAGAGAGACAGACAGACAGACAGACAGACAGACAGACAGACAGACAGACAGACATAGAGACAGAGAAATAATTGATATGGTATTAGAAATGGTACACATATAAAGAACAAAATGAAAGGTATTCAACTCTATTTTTAGACACATTAAGAAAAACAGGGTACAGGGTCTCACTTCGCAGCTTGAACTCTAGTGATCTTTCTGTTTTCAATGCCACCCTAAGGCTGGAGTTACAGGCATGCACCATCATACCAGGTCTTGGTAGCTAGCTCAGCACAACCTGCTTTTGGAAATGGAATAGCCTGTGGTGCCAAGAATTGAACCTGGTCCCTGCAGTTGCCTAAGCCAGTGCTTACTCTGCTGAGCTATTTTGCCAGACGTTTCACTGTTGTTCTTATACTGCACATTGCTGTCCTTAATGTAGTTGCCCAAATTGTAGATATTGGCATATAAAGTTAGTCAAAGTAAAACATTTAAACATTAACTGCTACTTTTAAAAACTGATGGAAATTAGTAGTACAATCATCTCAGCTATCCTTTATGCTTGCATAATTTTCTCCCTTCTTTTTTTCTTCTATCTTTTCTCTTTGTCCACATTTCTGTTCTTTTTTCCTTATGTTCAGTGTCTTTCTGTTTTACTATATGTATTGTACCATTCAGGGGAGACAAACTGATTTTTACATATATGGGTCTTGATTATTTCAGTTATGAGTATAGCCTCTAGTTAATCCATTCGCCTATAAAAGTCTCAAGTTTGTCTTTCTTTATAGCTGAGTAATAACTGATTGTATAAAAGTACCAAAACTTTTTAACCATTCCTTAACTGATGGACATCTGGGTTGTTTGCTAGATTTGGCTATGAGAAATTATGCTGCTGTAAACATGAGTGCATATATGCCACTCTGGTGTGATGTTTTCAGTGCTTTTGGAAAAACACCTAGCAGGGGTGTATCTGGGTTGGATGGGATTTTCAATCCTACTGTTGAGGAGGCTTCACAATGCTTTCCATGATGGTTGTATCAGTCTACATTTCCACCAACAGTGAAGAAGAGTCCCTTTTCCCTACAGTTGCTCCAACATTTGTTGTTGTTGTTGTTTTTTTTTTTTTGAAAATGTATCAGTTATTTAATTAGGTTCTTAGTAAGAAATTTAGAACACTAATTTATGAGGATAAACTCCATTTGTCAGAGCAAAAACAGATTGCAGGTAGCCCCGGAGCTAAGGAACAGATTTGATTTTTGCTAAAAAAGCAGTGAGTCCACTGCTTTCTGATCCACCTTGCACTGCTCTGAAATCTGGTATCTCTTTCTCTGTGTCAAAGATCTCACCCTCCTGCTGCCTGGGCTTCCGCAGCTTCTTCTTGAAGTAAGCATCAGTGAGGTGTTTGGGGATTTTCACTTTACTGATGTCAATTTTTGTAGAGGTGGCCATGACAAATTTCTGGTGTGTTCTTCCTAGAGGAACACGATTAAGGCTAAGAGGCCCAGTCACAAGTAGCAAGCCACTGGCCAACTGCTTCAGGAAGACCACTCTCTTGCCTCTGTGACGCTGGTGAGGATGATCAAGATGGTGCTGGGAGTGATGCTAGCTCGAAGCTTCCGCACATGCTGACTGAAGGGTTTCTTGCCATGGCTCAAGAGCTTTCAGGGCACATCTTCAGTAGGGTAGTATCTAGGCATTTTTTGAAGTTTAACCACTCGGCTACCTCCATTCTTATCCCCACTGACCGGTTTTGTGATCGTAGTAAGAACTTTCTCCTTCTTTTTCTTCTCAACCTTTGATTTAGCAGCTGTGTACTTTCTCTTGTACAAAGCCTTTCTAAAATACATAGCGGATCAGGAGTATCTACTAATTCCTCTAACCAGGACAGGATTTCGACTGCAGTGGGGCTGCCCCTTCTTGGACTTCTTTGCTTTCTTCACCTTACCCTTTTTACCAGTGCCACCGGCAGAAGCCTTCTGGGTTTCGGGTTTCTTCTCTTTAGTGTCTGGCTTCTCAGGTTTTTCACCCGCCATCTTGCAATATGGGAAAGAGCCAACATTTGTTGTTGATTGATTTCTTTATGATATCCATCTTTCTGGAGTGAGGTGGGATCAATGTTATTTTACTTCGTGTTTCTTAAAATATCAGTGTGTGGAACATCTTTTCACATATTTATTTGTAATTTATATTTTTCCTCTGAGCAGTATGTACTCATTTCAGATGCCCATTTTTTGACTAGGTCTTCCAATTTTGTGGTTCTGATCTTTTAAGTCCTTTATATATTCTAGATAGAAGTCCTTTGTCTGAGTGATTATTGGTTAAGATTTTTCTCAATTTGTGGATTGTCTTTTTGCTATGTTAGTGGTTACTTTGACATGCAGAAACTTCTCAATAGGATGAGATCCCAGTTGTTGATTCTTTGAAATATTTCCTGTGCATATTGGCTTTTTTCATGAAGGCTGTGCCTATTCCCTATGTCTTCAAGATTTCCACTTACTTTCTCTTCCATTAGATTTAATGTTTCTGTTTGAATGTTTAGATATTTAAACCTTTTTGTCTTAGGTTAGTGTATGGTGGTATATCTAGATCTAGTTTTAGATTTTGGCCCGTGGAGAACCAGTATTTCTGGTGCATTTGGTAAAGAGGCAAAGGATTATTTCTGGGTTGTGCATTCTTTTCTTTTAAAAAAAAATAATTTTATTGAGAAACAAATAGCGATGAGACAGTTTCAAAAACAGGTTAGTAGGTTTAAATAATTAATACATTGCATATTGCTGTTTTCATAGTGGTTATTTACAGTGTCAAGATGAAGACATGATATCCTGTCCAAACACTATTAGTACAATTTCTTTTTCTCATTGAATTAAGAGAAAGTAGCTGTATATCGATCCTAACTTTTTTTTTTTTTTTTTGCACAACTGGGGATTGAACTCAGGACCTTGTACTTGCCAGGGAAATGCTTATTCTACTGAGCCATCTCCCCAGCCGCTATCCTATTTTGTATATACAGACACAAAATAGTCCTTCACTTATATCTCCCCCTTTGTTTTGTTAGAGATGGGTATTCCATGGCCATTTAAATACTGCACGTACATGAGTTCAGCAAAATAATCCAATGTAGTCCAGTAGTCCTTAATAGTAGTGGCTTATGTGTGTGTCCATTATTTTCCATTGTTTGGTTCATCTGTGTTCACAATAGTGACGTGCTATTTTTCTTACTATAACTCTTTAGCGTGTCTTGAAAGTAGGTACTGTGTTGTGATAACTCCAGTTTTGTTTTCTCTTCACACATTATTATACAATATAAGATAGAGACAATTTTACCCCTTATTTGTTACCTGGAGGTTTGTTATTTGATTTAGCTTTTCTGACTGTTCCTCAGAGATTTTCCAGGATAGTGTGAAATAATGATCCAAGAGCGGTCATACTTGTCTATTTTCTTTTGTTTGAACTTAGGTAAACGTTTCCATTTGTTCACCATTAAATATAGTCTTCTCTACAAATGGCATTTTTAAATCGAAGAAGTTAATTTTTTCCCTAGTTTTAGAGAAACTTTTTAAAGACAAGGCAGAAGATATACTTTTAATGCTTACTTTATCTGTACCAGGTGACATGAATTTATGGTATTTGTTCTTCATTCTTGTAAATCTATTTGCTTATTTTTATGTTAAATTGACCCTGATAAATCCTATTTGGTCATGATGATTCACCTTCTGTATGTGTCACTATAATTGTATGCTGTATTTCGTTGATTGTTTGTGCCTATAGCCATAAGAAATACTGTTGTATAGTTTTCTTTTCATATATTTTGCTGTGGTTTAGGAGAACCACTGCAATAGCAGCTTCATAGAATTAGACTGGATTTTATCACTATCCTTGTCTTTATGAGGATTTCCTGGAGGATGTTTAACGTTTTACTTTACCTATGTTTCAGATTTCAGCTGTGATTGCATTTAGTCCAGGACTTCTGATCTTGTTGGAAGTTTGCAAATCATCAGTGTATTCCGTTTTATTATGAGTTCATGCATACTTTAATCTTGTTGGTTCATTTTCAGTTTTTAGTGACCTTCTAGAAAATTTTCAATTCTATTTAAGTTTTGTACATGGTGGCATATAGATATTCATACAACTTTCTTCCAGTTGTAATTTTCTTTTGTGCAAGGTCACGTGTGATATCCTCCTGTTCACTCTAGCTTTTTCCCTTTCCTTTGTTTTTATTGTGTTCGTTAATCAAAAGACAAGGATCAAAATGCTTTTATTCTATGTAAGTAACAAATTTTGGCTTGCATTTTGTTATTTATTATTTTTATATCCTCTGTCATATTTATATCCTACATAATGTTTAATATTCTCTTCCTTCTAATTCATTTGGGGGTTAGCTTTTCTTTCTCTCATTTCCTCTACTGAGAGGTTAGGTTGTTGCTTTGTGATCTTTAATATGGAAACAGAGCTACATAGATTCTTGTGAACATACAACCCACTAATGTTCAAATGCTGGATTTTTATCTTCACTTAAAATATTACCTATTATTTTTCTCTTAGACTCCTTGGATATTTAGGAATTCTTTTTTTATTCTTTAGTAATAAATGCTCCAAATTTCTATCTTATACAATATGTAATTTAATTCTATTTTTGTCAAAGAGCATACTTTTATATTTTCTTCTATAAATTTTGAGATTTTTATGTGGTTTGTGTTATACTTTGCTTTGGGAAATTTTTTCCAAGTGCTGTTGAAATGAGGGTATATTCTGTATATGTTGGGTGATATGCTTGACTGATGTCTGTCTCATTGGCTTATAGTGTTAGCAATGACTTTTCTATCCTTGAAAATCTTCTTAGTTGCTCTATTTTTGATGTTAAGTTGAAATTAGAAATTTCTAATTACCTTTGTATAATTTTCTTTCTGTCCCTCATTTTTAAAAAATTTAATAGGTATTTTGAGACTTCTTTTACACTGTGTGTGTTTTTATATGTTTTCCTGAGTGATGTTTTATTGATCACAAAAGGTGCTTATTCATTTATTTATTTATTTATTTATTTATTTTTTGTCTTTTTTTTTGAGACAGGGTCTCGCTATACAGTTCAGGCTGGCTTTAAACTCACTTTGTAGCTCAGGCTGGTCTCGAACTCACAACAATCCTCCTGCCTCAGCCTCCCTAGTGCTGGGATTACAAGCATGCGCCACCATGCCCGGCTTAAAAGTGCTTATTCATAACTGGTGACATTTTAAGTGATATTTTGTATTTCATCTTGTCTTACTATAGTTACTCCACTTTATGTTTACTGCTTTTAGCATGTAATTATCCAATATTTTCCTTATGTTTCTTTCTTTCTGAAGGATACATGTTGTAGATGGCATCATTGACTTACACTGTACAATGCTTCTTTGTTGTAATAAACCCAGGTAATATGCCATTTGTGAGAAAGCATTTTTTGTATGCATTTTATATGCATTTGGCTAATACAATACTAGGTATTGTAGTATTAAATGCATGTACAATTGGTTGCTTAGAACATTTATAACTGCCATTTTTCTTTTTATTTGTATGTATCTTATGTCTGTTTTGTTCTCTATCCCTCTATACTTTCAACATTTTAAAGACAATTTCTGTTGTATTAAGGGGTGTTTTAATTTTTACTCCTTTTTCAAGGAGAAGTGTTTTTGATATAGCATTTTCTCTTTATACTTTGAAATTATTGTCTTACTTTTCTTGGTTTCTAATAAGAAAATTAACTGTTTGTGCCCTTTTGTCCTACTTTCAGGTATTCTTTCTTAGCTTTCATTCTTATCAGTTTGATGAAGATGTGGATAATTTTATGCCCTTTATGGAGATTATGGGCCTTCTCAGATATGTACATTTAGGTTTTGCATAGTCTGGGCAAAACTCAGCCCTTATATTGCAACTATTTTTTCTCCTTTTCTTTTAACTCTTTCTTTTGGCTTGCTTTGTTAGTTTTCCTTTGTTCTTTGTGCTTCTGTTCCTCAGATTGTATAACTTCTGTGTGATACATGGAGAAAAATTGATCTTGGGTCGGTGACCTCTAAATGATATAGGGAACCTCCAAATGATATAGGAAAAAATGATCTCCTGATCTGATCTCTATGAGTTTGTGTTCTGTAAAACCAAAGAATGAATTTTAGGAACAAATGGAGGTTATGAGCATAATATATTTATTGAGGGAAAGAAAGCTCCTGTCTGAGAGAGGGACAGGAAGGATGCCAAGAGGGTAGTTTTCCTTGGAAGCTGTCTCTTCCAGGGACTTTTATAGTATAAAACTATGCTGGGCTAAGGTGGAGAGAATGGGAACTCTCTTAGGTGGACAAGAGGTGGGACAAAATTTTGGTCAAGTGATGGGATTATAAGCACCATTGCTCTTGTAAAGTTGATTACACCCAGGACCAAATGGAGAAGTGAGTCAAGCTAGTTTTAGAATATCTGTACCATTTTGGCTACTCATTAGTAAGCTGTACATGATTCACCTTTTCAAAATTTGTATCATAGGCATTTGAACATTGTTGTTAATTTTTAATTAACTAACAGATATTTTATACACTTGTGGGGTATAACGTGATTCATTTAACAACCTACATATATGTTGTGGTTAAAAATATTTAAAATATGGCTTAAGTGAGATGTGTAATATTTTAAGGTGACAGAGATTCTTATCCAAGTTTTTGACAAATTTCAATTCTAAAATTTATCATTCCTAACTGTATGCACCACGATGTACAATAGTTTCCCTGCACATTTTCCCGATCTAGTTCAAGTACCACATCCTTTAACCAATATCTAACTCTGCAAATAATATATTTTAATGTCATTTAAGCCTCATTCTACTGTCTTGTTGCATAAGTTTCCCCATTTTACAGGCTATATAAAATATTCATAACATTATACAGTGTTTATCTTGCTGTACCTGGCTTATTCTGTTCAGTATAATGTCCTTTCAGTGCATCCTGTTAATACAAATTAAAAAATTCAACTATTTAAGGGATGTATAGAAATCCATTGTGAATACATGGCACATTGCTGTTATACAAT
This sequence comes from Ctenomys sociabilis, assembly GCA_004027165.1. Lineage (NCBI taxonomy): Eukaryota > Metazoa > Chordata > Mammalia > Rodentia > Ctenomyidae > Ctenomys > Ctenomys sociabilis. The sequence goes on from PVKA01039196.1 coordinate 10,036, forward strand.
CGTTCATTGATGCAGAACTTTGTTAATCCTTCATCTTAGGTAGCATGAATAATGCTGAAGGGCACATATGAGTCCAGACATCTGTCTACTACAGTGATTTCATACCGTTGGGACATCTTCTCCATAGTGTGATTATTGAACTTTAGATTTTTCCTCTCTTTGCTTTTGGAGAAATATCAAAATGGCATTCTACAATTACAATACTTGTATTATCCCATAAACAGTATACTGTTAGGGGAAGAAAGAGCTGTGATAAAAGCAACAAGCAGTCACCTTTATGAAAATGTAAAATGAATTAAAGATGTAAACATTAAAACAGAAGCACTTAATCACCTGGAAGAGAAAGTAGGAGGAGCTCTTGAAGATAAAGGGGTAGGCAAACACTTCATGAACAAAAATCAAACCACATGGGTAATACTTGAAAGAATTAACAAGTGGGACCTCATCTTATTAAGACATTTTTGCAAGTCAAAAGAAATTACCAAGAGAGTGAAAAGACAACCCACAAATGTGGAAAAAGTCTTAACTAATAAGCACTCAGACAAAGGTCTTACATATAGAATTTATGATGAACTAAAGAATATTAGGGCCAAAAATTTAAAAAGCCAATTCAGAAGTAGGCAGCAGAGATGAACACACACTTCCAGAGAAAGCAATTCTAGAAGCTAATAAGTACATGAAAAAAATGCACCACATCACTAAGTATCCATGAAATGCAAATTAAAACAATACTGAGATAACATCTCACTCCAGAAAGAATGGCTATCATAAAAAAAAAAAACAACAAATGCTGGAGATGCTGTGGAAAAAAAGGAATCCCTCTCCACTGTGGGTGGGAATATAGACTGTTGCAATCATTACGGAAGTCAGTGTGGAGACTTCTTAAAAAAGTTAGACTGAAAATCCCATTTAAACCAGCTATGCCCCTACTTGGAATTTTCACAGAAAAACTGAAAACACCATATCATAATGATATATGTTTACCTATATTTATAGCAGCACAATTTGTGATAGCCAAATGTTGGAAGCAACTGAAATGCCCGTCACCTGAGGAAAGGATGAAAAAGATGTAGTATTTTTATACTATGGAGTATTACTCAGCTATAAAGAATAAATAAGTTGAAGCCTTTATATATAAGTGGAAGCCACTTGAAGATATGCTCATATGAGATATAAACCAGACCCACGTGTGTAAATGTCATATAGTATCCCTACTGTAAGAACTCGAAAGAAGAAAAAATATTGAAAGGTATGAAACAACTAAATGCTTAAGGATTAAGCAATGAAGAGAGGGCAAGAAAAGAAAGCTAGGAAACAAGGAAAGGCAATACCATAAATTTATTTACATAATATAGTTAAGGCAATGATCCTGAGAATTTCCGTCAGGTTTATGAAACTAGCAGTTAGTTACTAGGATTCTTACCCAGACTAAATATATATATACTGATACCTGTGAACTGAGCAACTGCATTGAAGATAGCAATGTGTAGTACTATGGCCATGTTTAACATGCCTGTCATTCTGGTCTTCTAAATGTGTACTGCTTCTAATGTCATAATAATTACTGCTATACTCCCTGTCAAGTAAATGTTTGTTAAAAAATTAATAAATGAAGAGACAAGAAAAATGTGTCATAAGACCATCCTGCTACAATGTTGTATATGGTTGGATTTCTGAATTTCTGTATAAAAATTTGTAATTGTTTATTTCTATTTTTTTCACATTCTGTATGAATTTAAATTTTAGCATATGAATGATTGATGGAAAACAGCTGTTCCATGTTATGTCTAAAGTGTTTGATACTTAGACAGATTCTGATGTTAAGCTCCACAGCCTATGTCCTAGGCTAATAATATTATTAAACTTTTCTTCTATAGGGTAAACAACTTAAGTTTGCAGACCAAGCAACTAGAGGAAAAGAATGGCTACAAGGATAACCAACATTTTGCCCCTAGCCCTTCTAAGTTCAGTGAGGACTCAGGACATACAAGAACCTAAACTGCAACATACTGGAATTCAATCATGTCCCAACTTTTCTGTTCAAGGAGATTAAGGGGAGAAAGAAGAAAGTGATGGACAATGTAGAGTGTACCTAAGGAGAGTCACCTAGAGCAAAACTTTCTCTCAAGATTTCACAGACAGCAAATTGGTTAAGCACTGGCTGTGACTCACCCACTTGGCTGACAATGACAAAAGGTCTACAAACTGTTGTGCATGGTTTCAAGGCAAGTCCTGAGGGAATTGGACTGACCTTGTCAAATACAAAAGTTACAATCTTTGTTATATAAGTCTTGCTTTACCTTGGTCTTAGCCATCCAACAGAAGAAGCAAGGTATATAAAATAAAGCATATTAATATGCTGAGGTCTAAGAGGTTCAAGTGAACATCTTCTGACATTGCCAGCCATACATATAACCCACTACTATTATGGACTATTTGACTATATTGGATTACTTTTCTGAGTTCATGTGCCTATATTATATGAATGGCAATGGAGCTGCAAGGCACAGGAGAACCTGTACTATAACATCATGAAACCCAGTTGTGCCCCAAATTTTCTGACCAAGGAGATCATGGAGCCACAGAGGAAAGAGATTGATGATGTATAGTGTGCCTGGGGAGAGTCACATGGAGAGTTGGCTGCGCTGTCTCTGGCCGGTCTCTGGGGCTGGGCGGACGTGGGTGGGATCGAGCCACATTTTTTATGGATTTAAAGTTTAGTTTATCAATGATTGACCGAAAATACCTGTTCCATGTTATGTCTAAGGTGTTTGACACTCAGACAGATACTGATGCTAAGCTCAACAGCCTACGTTCTACGTTACTAACATCATTAAGCTTCTCTTCTGGAGAGTTAATAACTTAAGTTTTCAGATCAAAATTGAGAGAAAAAGAAGGGCTACAAGGATAGCCAATATTTGACCCTCGTCCTTCAAAGGTCAGTGAGGACTCAGGACATAAGAGTACCTGTATGGTAACATCCTGAAACTCAGTGATGTCCCAAATTTTCTGTTCAAGGAGATTATGAGGCCACAGAGGAAAATGATCAATGATGCATAGTGGGCCTAATGAGAGTCACATAGAGAGAAAACATTCTCTCAGTTTTTCACAGAGAACAAATTGACTCATCCACATGGCTGATACTGACAAAAGATCTGCAAAGTGCTGTCCAGTGTTTCAAAGTAAATCCTGAGAGGATTTGACTGAACTTGTCAGACACAAAAGTTACATTTTTATTGTTATATAGGTCTTGCTTTGTCTTCATCTTAATCATCCAGCAGAAAAGTATAACCACAAAATATAAAAAGTAAAGTCAACAACTTCTGACATTACCAATCGTGTGGATAACCCACTGCTATTATGGATGACTGAACTGTATTGGATTATTTTGCTGAATTCATATACCTACAATATATGAATGGCCACGGAATACTTAACTCTGACAAAGTAAACAGAAAGGGAAGATATAAATGAAGGACAGTTTGGTAGATATAAATGAAGTGACTGTTTTTTGTATGTCAAAAAAGCATGATATAGAACTACTTTCTTTTTATTCCAATGAGAAGAACATTTTGAACAAATAGTGCTTAGAGAAGATATCTGCATCTTTTACTATGAATAACTACTAGAAAGACAACAATATGTAATGTATCATTTTACCTGTTCTGCTAACCTGTTTTGAAACTGTCTCATTGCTACTTCATTGTGACTAAATTAATTTAAAAATATGACTTGGAAAAAAATGAATACATTTAAATTTGAAAAAGTAAGAAAATTTAAGATGAGTATTTATTGCCCTTGGTGACCATACATAATGCTTAATGGGACAAAGTGGTTACAAAATAGTTTAATCTAAGTTCTGTTTTTCTAAATTAAACTTCTATTTCACTGAAATTGCTTCACCTGATCAAGTCACTTCTCCTTTCTTAGGCTAGCATTTTATCTCCTAAAAATGATGCTGCCTGTCTGTCTGAAAGAGAGTTGATACTTTTTCTCCTCAAATTTGGGACTTCTGAAGGAGAAACTGGCTTTAGTGCACAACTATTGTCTTGGAAAAACTGAAGCACTCTTTTTGTAAGAGTAAGCAAGTAAATCTTCTCTTGACTGGTTAGAAGATACATCTTTTCAGTTTTCTAGAGGCAAGGCTGCTTGGATTCGGCTAGGGATTTGTTGTCGTTGTTTATTAGTTTGTTTTAAACTAGACTGCTATTTTTTGATGGAAGTTTCTAAAGTTAAGCAAGGCTGAATAGGTCATTGGATTCTGTTACCTACGAAGGAGTATATATTTGTTTGCCTTGAGGCATAAATGGAATATAGAACATGAGAAAAGAAAACTTTACATTTTTATAGTGGTTTAAGACATCATATTTTGGACGCTTGAAGAAATAAGACCTTGAATTGTCTCTTACTAAAGTTGCTCTCTGCTGATTGGGGTTATCTTTCGAGAAAGATGGAATGGGAGTGTTTATAAGTTGTGGAGTTATGGAGTCATCAGCAATTGTGTGGTGAGAGAATTGGTGGCCTTGGGAAATGGATGAATAGAGGAGCTGTAAGATACAAGGGGAAAAACATTAACATGAGAATGTTAATGAGACAATTAAGTATCCCAGAACAAGGAGCAGCCATCTCACTGTCAGTAAACAAAGTCAGTCTGGCTTTGTCTGCTATCTTATTTCTGAATATCTGTGAGTCTTTTTGCTGTGTCCTAAAGGAATTTGGACTCATTGGTTGAGAAACAGCACTCCTCTTATAAGAACAAGCGGAGACTTCTCTCCTTGGAAGCTTGATTTTAAGACCCATGCACTAATGAGAGCCACATTGACACTGGGGAATCAAGAGGCTAAGGTAGAATTCTTTATCCAATCAGTGATCAGGCACAGATAAGACTGCTAGCCAGAAAGGAAAACAATTCCTTATTTGGACAAGGCAAGAAGAGAGATATAGTAAGAACAGGTTGTGGAATATAGGTAATTAAACAGTGTCTGTCGATTACATACAGATGTAGAGAAAGACTGAACAGTAAAAGGTGACCAACTTATTGAATAGGGTAATTACAAGAGGTCTTTGGTGAATTTTTCATCAAAATGTGTGTGTTAGTGTAATATCCTTAACGAAGGATGATTTAAGTGAGTTGGTTGCTTCTTGTGTTTGTTTCTGTCTGATACATGTAAAATAATTTTTAGAACTGGGTTCAAAAAGGATAGCAGAAATGTTTCTTCTCAAGAAATGTAAACAGAAGTATATGGCAGTACTGAGGAAGCAGTGCTGTATAGATTAAGCGTTTGGAACATAGTTTGGAAGTGCTACAAAGACTTGTGTGAAATTTATTGCTTTTAAGGTGTATGACAGAGATTTGGTGCAGTATAGTTTGAAGATAAGACCATTAGGCCCCATAAAGGAAAAAGAAAGGTGATGAACTTACCTGAAAACTTTTAATAAATCCTAGGTTTTATTTTGGTGATGGGTGTCATAGGAGCACAGAGCTAGGGCCTATTCAGTTGTCAGCAACAAGGTCCAGCAGACTAAGTTAAAAAAAATTTGGAGATAGCTTTGGATTTGGAATTGTTGATCTCTTTCACAGACCTGAGTACAATTTGTTTGTCCCTTTAGCTTAGAGGATAAAAAGATGACATTTGTATTTACTTATTATATCTTGTATTATCTCAATCATTATTATTGTTATAGTGTTTTGTGACTATACAGTAGAAGTTGGGTAGAAGCATGTTACTGAAGAAGTCTGAGTGTGGAGAATTTTAAAACTTTTGCCACCATATTTTTCTGAATGAGCAGCAAAGTAAAAAAGCAATGACAAGGGACAAAATGATTACATTTGTAACTAATTTGAGCCCAATGGGAATGTCACTGGGGTCCTTTTTATCTTAGCTTATTATCAGAGGTAGGATCTTTGAGCTCAGAGTTGAATCAAAACAGGGTGATGAAATAGAAATAGAGTTTTTTAGTAGGTATAAGGATTTTTTTCAAGCCTACCATTGAAAGCCATAGGAGTTAGGATGAAACAAGCATAAAGACAACTGTATGAGCATAAAACAAAGAAAAATATTTAACAATAACTATCAGTAGCCACTTTAATCAAAATACATCAGAAAGTTAGACCCAAATAATATATTTTGTGATAGATATAATCAAGCAGTTTTGTGTTAGAACACTTCATAACAATCTTTTGACTCTACATTTAAGTTAAGGAGTATAGAACTCCAAATAACATCACACCAATTAAAAACCACACCCGGGCATATAATAGGATCCCAGAAATTCAGCAAGAGAAAACCATACCAAGAGCTGCCAGACAACCCTTGCCCTACAGCCCACCAAATGAGTGAGAATTATTCCAACTCTCCCAGCACCCGATCCACGTGAGCCTGGTTTAATCAGTATGTGCGAGAGCCGTTGCTTCTTGCTGCATGCTCTGCACCATCCAGAACTCCAGCCCCCAAGACCTTTGAGCTAGTGATCAGCCTGAGACACCCCAGACCGACCTGCCTGGCAACTCCCCAGAGCCCCTGCTCCCAAGCCCACCGAGCGAGTGAGAATTTTTCCAACTCCTGATCCAAGCGAGCCTGGCATGGTGAGTATGTGGGAGAGCTTCTTCGCTCCATAGTTCTCCCTGGACCAGGGACACAACAGAGGGGAACCACAGTCTCACAGTTGTATGAGAAGAGCTACAGCTAAAAAGAACTGAACACAACAGCTAGATCCAGGCCAGGCATAACTGGATAATGACAAATTTAATATACTGGCACCCAAATCTGATGAGGAGCTAAGGTTGTAGCTGCAGCAAAGCTCTACACCAAAGGCCAGAGGTCAGTGCTATACAAAATGACAAAGACAAGGAGAAAAATGCAATATCAGGCTTTGAGTCCACCAATAAGTGCAGGGGACACTAGCTCAGCTGAAATGAATGAATTAACAGAGGCAGAAGTAAAGAAACAACAGCAGAAAGGCATAGAAGAACAAAAAAAAAGAAATTTTTGAATACACACCATTTGAAGTAATGAATCAAATTCAGAAACGTATGGGGGAAACCTAATGCCCAGCCAGAACAAATGCAGAGAACACTATTCCAGCTGAAACGTATGAATTAACAGCATCACAAGAAAAGAAACACCAGCAGAAAGGTAAAGAGGAACTCAAAGAAGAAACAATTTCTGAAATAAAAAAGAAATTTTTGAAACCATAGCATCTGAAGTAGAGAATCAATTCTGGAAATATATACAGGAAACCCAATCTGCAAAAAACTCTGAAAAGAAAGAATTAAAATCTACCTCTACAGAAGATATTGGTAAAATAAATAGAGATCAGAAATATCACGGAATCCTGGAATGAGCAATACAGTAAACTAACAGATCTCACAAAACAGAGTAAAAGAGATACAGGAGAACTTAAAATTTCAATCACAAGTCTACAAAAATGTTTGAGTGAAAGTGAAGACGGAGATTCAGATCTTGAAGATGATTGTGCAGCTAGTTAAAAGGTGAGAAAGGACCTCTTAAAAACAACAAGAATGCAGGAAAAAATGATCCATGACCTGCAAGATGCCTCCAAGAAGAGCAACGTGAGATTAATTGGCATCAATGAGAATGAAGGAGTCAATACAAATTATATAAAAACTGTGGGCAGAAGTAATAGCAGAAATCTTCCCAAATATGAGGAAACAATCCAACATTCAGGTAAACGAAGCATACAGAACACCAAGTAACTTCAACCCAAGTAGAAACACACCGAGACATATAATAGTTAAGATCCCAGAAATCCAACACAAAAGTAATATACAGAAAGCCGTTAGAGAGAAGAAAGAGCTCACATTCAAAGGAAACCCCACCAGAATTACATCCGACGTCTGTACACAAACAATGAAGGCAAGGAGAGCATGGAGCAGAGTACTTCAAGTCCTGTATGAAAACAAATTCCATCCCAGACTAATACACCCTGCAAAACACTCTTTCAAGTTTGATGGAGAAGTGAAATACTTCCACGACAAAGAACAACTAAAGAATTTCATGATGACAAATTAATCCCCACACAGGCTACTGAAAGATGTTCAAGAGAGGGAGCACAATGACCAGAACTCCACGACTGAGAACAGAAGGAACCCACTAAACAAGGCAAGAAATTAAACACAGGATAAAAAGGAGTAAACAACAACAGGAAAATATCACGACAGTCATAAGTCAACACATTTCAATTATAACCATCACTGTAAATGGACTCAATTGACCAATTAAAGTCAAAGGATGGAAAACATTTTTTTTTTCAGATGCACACAGGTCATTTTTCCAAAATAGACCACGTACTAGTCCATAGGTCATGCTTAAGTGTATGCAAGAAAACAGAAATTATCCCATGCATATTATCAGGCCATAGTGCAATGACTCTGTAAATAAATGACAAAAGAAACCAGAAAACCCCACTAAATACATGGAAGTTAAACAACACCCTACTAAGCAATCAGTGGGTCACAGATGCAATTAAACAAGAAATTCTACAATATCTACAATTCAATGAAAATTCAAGCATTTATGTGATGTGATGAAGGCAGTTCTCTGAGGGATAATCATAGCTATGAACTCATACATTAGGAAAACAGAACGGGAACAAATAAGTACCATAATGTTGTACCTCAGACATCGAGAAAAGGAAGAGCAAACGAAACTCAGAGCCGAAAGACAGGAAGAAATCATAAAGACCAGAGCAGAAATTAATTCAATTGAGATGAAAAGAGTTCAAAGAATCCACAAATCAAAAAGCTGGTTCTTTCAAAGACTATATAAAGTTGATAAGCCCCTGGCTAAACACATCAAAAAGAGGAATGAAAAAATTCAAATACAAGGTATAAGAAATGAAAAGGGAGAAATCACTATAGACCCAGTGGAAATTCAGATTATCAATAGTTACTTAGAAATTCTTTACGCTCACAGAATAGAAGACACAGAAGAAATGGACAGATTCCTTGAAAGGTAAAAATTACCAAAACTGAACGAAGAAGGTATAACAACTCTCAATAAGCCAATAACAGCCAATGGAATATGAAACGTAATAAAAACCCTACCGACAAAGAAAAGTCCAGGTCTTGATAGATTCACAGCTGAATTCTACAAGAAATTTATAGATGATACAGTCCTTACACTCCTCAAACTGTTCAATGAAATTGAAAAGGAAGCAGTCCTCCCAAAATCATTTCCTGAGGCAAGTATTATACTGATTCTAAAACCAGGGAGAGACACAACCAAAAAGGACAACTACAGGCCAATCTCCCTCATGAACATAGATGCAAATATACTCAATAAAATCCTGGCAAATAGAATACAGCAAATCATCAAGAAGATCATATACTATGATCAGGTATGATTCATCTCAGGGATGCAAGGATGGTTCAATATATGAAAATCTCAACCAACAACAAATGTTGGAGAGGTTGTGGGGAAAAGGGAACACTTCTCCACTGCTGGTGGGAATGTAGACTAGTACAACCATTGTGGAGGTCAGTATGGAGACTCCTCAAAAGAATAGGACTAGAAATCCCATTCAAGCCAGCTATCCCCCTACTGGGAATTTTCCCAAAGGATTTGGATACATTGTATCATAGAG
>PVKA01039197.1:0-19653 GCA_004027165.1 Ctenomys sociabilis
TTTTTTTATGTATTTAGTACAGGGTCTACAGCCTCTCACCACACAGATCGGACTTATAATGATCGTCCTGTTTTCAGCCTCCCAAGCGCTGGGATTACAGGTGCGCTCCACCGTGCCCAGTCTCAATCTCCTTTTCAGGGTACCCCGGGGACGGGGCCAGTACGGCGCAGCATGCTGGGGATTGAACCCTGTCGCTGCTCCTGCCTAAGCAGGTGTTTTCTTCCGCTGAGCTTTCTGGCTGGCGCAAGAAGTCTTAACAGTGAGAAAATTTTACCATTCTAGTGTTTTTCTGATGAGCACAGGTGATGCTGACACATACCAATTCCTATGAGATCCTGACTGTGGCACTTGTTTATTCCATCTTTGAGAGAAGCCACGGAAAGATGGAAATCACAAACAGTGGAGCTTGTTTCCTCCCTCTGGGCTCTGTAATACTCAACGAGTATGAAAACACTTCAAGCCATTATAACCAAACTTTATTAAATCAGTCACATTATGTATATATCTTAAGAAACATACTCCACGGGCCAGCGAGATAGCTCAGCAGTCTAAAGCACCTGGTTAAGCAAGGACAGGCACCACGATTAGAGCCCCACCACCACATGCCATGCCAGCCCCACCCCCAGGGCTAAGATGGCCACAAAACAAAACAAAAAACCTTACTCCAGACCCAAGAATAAATGATGAAGAAACATCCTGGAAAAAAGACTCAATTTTTATTCTTAGTGTCTTAGAACTGGATTTTATGTTGATTAGTAGTATTCCCCCTGGCAAATAACTGGCATTCTCATCTATCATTTTTGTAAAAGCACAGTAAGAACACTACCTAGACCTAGTCACCCACCCAAAAATGAGTTGACTGCCCTCATTTTTGTTACATCAGAGGACAGTCCAGGGAAAACAGCTCCCTCTCAGCGTCATTTCTAGCAGTTACTAACATCTGCTTGGAATAGAGACCAGAAGGTCCAATTTCCAGGACCTTTGACAGCAGTATTTTATTTGCAAGCACACACAGTACTCATTTAAGAGTTACAAAATTATCAGTGGATAATATCTCTCTTCTTCACAAGGTTTGATTGATGATTTCACTCTGTGGCCTTTGTGAGAATGATTTCATGAGAGTCACTTTAATTCTCCAAGTCTAGAATAGAATTTAAGTGTTACTTAAATTCTATCCTAGACTTGGAGAATTAAAGTTGTTAACTGTAAAATCTTGAAATGCATTTTCACTATATATATATATTACACTCCAGGCATCCTGAGTTATTTAACTTCACTGTGTCCAACTCTAGATTCATGAACTGCTTTTAACTTGAATTCAGTTGGATTATAAGTGATTGTGGTAAATGTAAATGGCTCAAGATGGCTCCCAAATCCTGTATATCTCCAATTGAAAGACTCTTAAGCATCACAAAAGTGTCCTCTCATGAATTATGTTAAAAAATAATATCAATGGGATGTTATTTCTAACTGGCCTTACACTGGAGTCTAAATAACTTAGAAGTGAAATGTAAAGCTTTTGTTTTATGAATGAACTTTCTGCACATTTAAGTATTTAAAGTTATCTTGCCTTGATAGTAATGCCTAAAAATTATTTATTAATTTTTCTCAATTAACAAAAAGTCCAGAATGCCCTGATATTTTAGTCTTATATTTGGCATTTTCTCATGGATGTACCATGCCCAAGGCAAGATTTGGCTGCATATGTAAAGACCAAGTTTGGATTTCTGCTCCAGTGGGTGAGAGGTGTTGAATTTGAGGCAACAGAACAAACCAACCATCTCATTTTTCATTACAGTTGCTGAGCAACTGTTATTTAAAAGCTTCACCATTCAGCCAATGCCCATAACTTAGGCATGGCAGTAAGTCAGTGGACAAGCAACTGCGTGCAGTTATCAACCTCCTACATTTTGTGAGGACGATGATATTGTTCGGTGGTGCTCACAACACTGTGGCCTCATAAGGTCTCCAGATACAGCCATAGTGAAGGGTAAGGGTTCCACAGAGTCTCAATAAACCTTGCATAGATGAGACAAGTAGAGCTCTTGGAAGGTAAGTGGCTTCCTCAAGGACACGTAGTAAATGCCAGAGTCTGCATTCAGACCCAGCACTGTGTAACTATGAAGCCCGTTTCCTTTTAGCCCTGAGTGGGATCCCCCACCAATGCTGAACAAACTTTCTGCGAATGGGTGATATTTACCCAGCACAATCCATGCCTGAGTTATATAGTAACAATTATATCCCAGTCTACAAACCGGTTTCATGATTTTGAAATCCAAAAAGATAGGATGCATATGGGAAGAAAACCAAAAAATGGAGGTGGGGAGGGGATGCAAAATAATTAAGATGTGTTATCTATACATGACAAATCCCCTTGATGAATGTAATCATTACATACTGCAAACATATACCATAAAGATAAAAAAATTTTAAAAGAATAACAAAATTTTAAAATTTGAAAAAGCCCAAGCTACATTTTCATAAGTCATTTAGCAGTACAACCTGACCTGACCTGACCTGAATTTACTTGGCTGAGATGTAAAGACTATTCATGGTTCTTTTTCCTACTTAGTATAAATATTCATATATATTGCTCATAAATATTAATGTGTTCTTCAGATGGCTGAGGCCGATGGATCACTGTGAGTTTGAGGCCAGCCTGGGCTATAAAGTAAATTCCAATCCAGCCTGAACTACACAGTGAAAACCTGTCTCAAAATAGACAAAACAGACAAATAAACAAAACAAAATACATACATGCAACAAACAAAACAAAACAAAAAATAAATAGACATCAATCACCTTGGGTAGAGGACCAACACTCCCCTAACCCACCCCTTCCAGGAAAGTCCTTGTTCATCTCGTGTGTACTTGCTCTGCGACTTGCTTCCCTATTTGGTCAATATTACCTAAACAACTATTCTTTTAATCCCATTGGTTGACCATAGTTTTGTCCCACTTCATACATACCCACCTTGTGATTTTTCCACTGGATGATTATTATCCAAACAACTGTACTTGTGATCTTGTTAGTTAACTATAATTTTGTCTCCCTTTATATCCACCTAACCTTGTGGTTTTACTCTAGAAAACTCCCTTGAGAAGCCAACCATTTGGGAACCCCTTCTGTCCCTCTTAGACAGAAGCTTTCTTCGTCTCAATAAATGCTTCTTATTCTTCAGAAAATATTAATGTGTTCAGTATAGGGTTCTTTCCCAGACAAAATGGGATTTGTCAGGTAACTCAGGAAAAATTTATGATATTATAAATATTTTTATAGTTCTGATTCTGAGACTCACTTGGCATAATTGTTTTAGGTGAAAACTATAGATCCAAAGAATAATAACATTAATGAAATGTGAATCATAGCAAAATTTATATCCTAGTTTGATCTTATCTTAATTTTTATGTATCTTTTTTTGTTTGGGGGGGATCAAACTCAGGAACTGTGCTTGCCAGGCAGGCACTTATGCCACTCAGCTATCTTGCCAGCCCTAATCTTTATTTTTAAGCAAAAATACCTTGAAATGTGTATCTCTGATTTGATTTATTATCATAATGTGGATGTGGTACTTCTTAACTTATCTGGATATATTTTCCCTGGTTATCTATTTAGAGCAAGAAAGAAACAACCCCCCGCCCAAATATTTATGTAGTGTTGTTCATGTAAATTACTATAGCTACTATGAAAAACGGTATGGAGATTCCCGAGAAACTAAAAATAGAACTACCATAAGATTAAGAAATTCTACCATTTGGTATATACTCAAAGACGCAGAATATTTACACCAAAAACTTAAACTTCTATGCTTAAGCACTATCCACGATAATTAAAATACAGACTCAATCTAGATGCACAACAGTGGATGAATGAATAAAGACAAATTTTGCCAAATACTTCCTATCATGAATCAAGCTGTAGATATTCCTGTAATATGAAGCACAATTCTAGCAGACATGCTAAGAAAATGACAGGATTAACTTGTATAAACATAGAAAGTATTTTTGTATAAAAAATTATAGTGGCTGGGGAGATGGCTCGGTGGAATAAGCACTTCCCTGGCAGGCGCAAGGGCCTGAGTTCAATCCCCAGTTCCGAAAAAAAAAAAAAAATTATAGATTATCTTATTTATTTATTTATTTATTTATTTATTTATTTATTTATTTATCACCAGGCCTCACTCTGCTGCCCACACTTGTCGGCACATCCAGCCTCAAGTGATTATCTGCCCCAACCTCGTAAGTGGATGGCACTGGAGGCGTCTCCATGCCAGGCCTTCAATTGTAATCACTTGATCAAGGTATTTATTCTCCAGAAAGTTTTATATCAAATTTTTTTTGAATATAATATTAGTTGCTGTGTAGGTTGGTGGTTTTCAATCTTTTTTCTACCTCAAAATACATAAAGGATTCAGCTATTTCTCCAATAATCTCACTCTCAGAACAATTATTTATACAACCAGCAATTTTTTTCTAATGTTTGGGGGTCCAACAGAACAAGAGAATGGGTCCATTTGAACTGTGATAAAAATATAATACGTTTCACAGATTCTGGAGGCTTCCTTCCTCTTGAAGCAGCTTCCCTCGTGCAGTTTGCACTTCATCAGCTTATTTCGGGGACTCTAGAATGGATGAAAGGAGGTAGAGAATAAATATCAGCTATAGCCCTGGAGCCATTTGTAGCAATATAGACTGTGACTCCTTTTAATTTTCCAGAATTTAGTCTTTTGTGGAGACTGTGGACATTTTGAAGTCTCTAGGCTGGACTTAATGAAGAGCACAAGTGGATCTTATGGTGCAAGGGGTGGGTCAAATATAATTAACATTACCATGGCAACTGGCCATACACAGACAAAACATGACAAGACTTTACCTTGCTTCTTTAAAGTACTTTTGTCTTCTTCTCTGGTGAGTTGATGCCACAGTATGCAACACACCCAGGCATACATAATATAAATGCTAAAAATTTAAGGGAGTTATTATATTCTTGGGGAAAAAAAAACTCTGATAAGGAGTTGGTAGGGGTTCATGAATGTTTCTACCGTCCCTTCAAGAAGACATATTTTATAACTCTTCAGAATATCCCAACAGCATCAAATTTCAGTCATCCACATGATGATCAACTTGATAACATGTCCTTTTTCCCCCCATTCTCTTCTGTTTCCTGGATCATTTTCTAAATAAACTAGCTTTTGGGAAGGCTCAGCATTGATTAGTCCTGCATATTATGTGTTCTATGGGTAATCCCTAAGAACATGATTAGGCTGGATAATTTGCAAGGACCCACAGAACTCAGAAAATCTGTTATACTTATGGTTAAAACTTATCACAGAGAAAGGATAAAGACTAAAATTAGCAAATGAGAAAAGTGCTTAAAGTGGAGCAAAGTCTTTGAGGAATTAGAAGCTTCTAGGACCCCTATTTCCAGTAAAGTTGTGTGATGATGCATTTTATTAATTCTCCAAGCAATGATGAAAGACAACATGTGTGAGGATTTCACCTGGGAGGTTTGCTTGAGTGTTGGCATCTGGGTTACTAGTGCAAATCAACTATGGAGGAATGTCTGACCTTAATTATGAAGACTTCAGTTCCACCACAGGTCAAACTGATGTCTGGTCCAGGACCCTCAGGGTTCAAAGCTCCTCTTATCAGGGAGGATGTTCCAAAGGTCCTAAGGTTGCTTCCCAGAGCCAATCAAGGGGTAGTTTAATCCAGATAAGCTTTCTTTGGAATTTAGAAGGCTTGAGTAATTCAGAGCAACATGTTTTATTACCCTAAGTAGAACATAAAGTATTCCAGGAGAAGATTATATATTTATAAAGTTTTCACCCAAGTAAAAACTTACCTATTTGTCTTTGTTAGAGTCAGAGAAAGTTAGCATTCTTGAATTCCTGAATGTAGCTCTCTTCCAAGGCCATTTTTTTAGGATTAAATTTGAGGAGTATCCTGGCTCAATGCCATTTTGACTGCGTGCAGTTATTATTTGTCTCCATGGAATGTGCAAAGAGTCCCACCCTTGTTAATCTCCTGCTCCAAATCTCAGTCATGGTTCAAGGCAAGTTTATTCTATGGGATAACAGTGCCCAGGAAGATTTATTGAAAATGAAAAGGAATTAAAAGTCTAAGCTTTCCAAGAATTTTTTTAACCCTTACTTTTTTTTTGCCTCCCTTCACCCATGTATTCCAAATCAAGTATCTGTAGGTGGGGACCAGGATCCCAGGTGATATGAAGCCAAAGCTTAGAACCACTAATATAGATGTCCAAGATCGAGGAGGGGGCTTGGGTAGGCAGACACAGAAATGTCCCCTTGTACTAACTAATTAGTGAGAGCCTAGGTGTTATTCAGAGTGTGGTCTTTGGACTAGCAGCATTGACTTCAACCAAAAGCTTCTTAGAAATGTAGACTTTCAAACTCTACTTAGACTTAAAGACACAGAGTCTTCATTTATTTATTTTTTAAAGATGTATTTCATACAGAATCTCAATATGAAGCTTGAACTCATAGTGATCCTCATGTTTTCAGTCACCCTAGTGCTGGGATTACAGATGTGCACCACCACACCCAGACTTGATGGCTTGGCCTGGCTAAGATTGCCAAGGGGTGGGGCTGGTGCAACATTAAGTACTAGGACTGAATCCCGGTCCATGTGCTTGCCTAAGCAGGTGCTTAGTCCACTGAGCTATCTCACCAGCCCAGAATCTTCATTTTAAAAAGATTTTAAGGTTATTTATCTGGACCTTAAAATTTAAAAAATGAGGACAGAGAGAATAGGATTCTTCATCGGGTTTGGAAAAACAAATCTTCAGCTGATATGACAGTAATCCTTGGCCTAGAACATTCTTTTTTGTAGGTGGTTGATGAAGCATGAATCAGTGCCTGACCTTTTCCATTTCAGCCAGTTTAACCACTTATAATTGTTTTCAGAGGGCAGGAAGAAAGGGGGTGAAAGACGCCTGAATTTATTGCATCAGTGACATAAAATTATACAATAAGGAGATATACTAACAGTGGATTTCTATTATGCACCCAAACTGGTTCATTTTCTTACAAAATAAAGGTAATCATATTTCAGTGAATGGACTAGAAGTCCGAATCTTTTTTTTTTTTCTTGATGGGTGGAATTCAGGGAAAGAAAAATCAGTAATTAGTATCTTATAATCTTTCCACTTGACTGTCTCCATTGACACTATGAGGTGTCAGTTCTATGATGCCTGAACCAGGCCTCAATAAAAACTCAGAAAAATGAATCTATATCAGGTTCTCTGAGCTGAGTACCTCTGTCTCTGGTCTTCCAGCAGGAGCCTGAGAAGGGGACTCGAGATACTAAGGCAATAACTTACCAAAGTCAGACCTAGACAATGATACCAATGAATCTTTTTTTTTTGAGCACTTGCTATGCAAGAAATATTGTCCCAAGAGCTTTGTATACATTAGTTCAGTTAATTCTTACCATTGCTTGAAATACTCCTTTTCCCTTTTATTCAGCTATAAAACTAAGAGACAGGTTATACAAATGGTAACCAGGATATAAGCTAAAGTAATGTCCTGTGGTCTCCTCCAATTCTTTATTTTATTTTACTTTATTTTATTTTAGTTTGTTTTATTGAAGAACAAATAGCAATGAGACAGTTTCAAACCAAGTTAGCAGGGCAGATTCAATAATTAATATATTGCATATTATTTTCATAGTGGTTTTTTGTCATACAAGGTGCATTCTTGATATTCTACTTACAAACACCATTAGAGTAGATGTCTCTAACCAAAGAATTAAGAGAATGTAGCTGTGTACTTATCTTATTTTTTAAAGGTGAATTATAGTGGTTTCAATAATTAATACTTTCTGCCTTGTAATCTTTCTAGTGGTTGCCCATAGTACAAGAATCTGAAAGAATATCCTATCCAAAAACTATGAGCACAATTCTTGCTTCTCATAGAATTATACAAAAGTACTGAATATTTATCCTAACTATACTGTTCACACAAACACAGAATAGTTCTTACTTTTTTTTTGTTTAGTCCTGTCAAAGATGGGCATTCCATTTATTCAATTATTATAGGTGTTTGAACGCAACAAAACAATTAAACATAGTCCAGCAGTCTACAATAATAGTGGATTCTCTGAAGAAGTTGTTGACTAGAGCCGTTTACAACTCAGCTTATTATTATGGCTTTATTTTATAAACCTCATTTTTATACTTTTCTGCTGCATAATTAAAACTGAGATAAAGCAAGACCTATATAACAAAAAATGTAGCTTTTGTATGTGAGAAGTTCAGTCAAGTTCCATCAGGGTTTATCCTGTACCCCTATATCTATACATAGCCAGTGTCAGCCATGTGGATGACTCACGGCCATTGCTTGACCAGTTTGCTCTCTGTGAGAGCCTGAGAAAAAGTTTTCTCCCCATGTGACTCTTCTTAAGCACACTAGATCATCTATCACATTCCTCTGTGGCTCCATATCTCCTTGACTAGAAAATTTGGGGCAAAACTGAGTTCCAAGATGTTACAGTACAGGTTATTCTATGTCCTGAGTCTTCAATGATCTCGAAAGGCTATGGGCAAAATGTTGGCTGATCTTACAGCCCTTCCATTTCTCCAATTTTTGATCTGTGAACTTAGGTTGCTAACCATCCAGAAGAAAAGCTGATTACACATTTCTATTTGTATTTCTACTTTTGATTTCTTATACTAGGGAGACTATATGATATTTGCACATGTGTGTTTGGTTTATTTCACTTATGAGTATATGTTCAGGTGGAATCCACTTAAAAAAAAATGCCTCAAGTTTTCCATTCTTTATAGCTGAGTAAAATTCCGTTGTATAGAAATACCACATCTTTTTCAACCATTCCTCATGTGATGGGTATCTTCATTGTTTCCAAGATTTTGCTATCACAAATTGTGCTGCTATAAACATAGGTACACATATATCACTATGATATGATGTTTTCAGTTCCTCTGCGAAAATTCTCTGTAGGGAGATAGATGGCTTGAATGGGATTTCCAGTCCTAGTTTTGTGAGGAGTCTCCACACTGATCTCCACAATAGTTGCAACAGTCTACATACCCACCAGCAGTGGAGAACTGTTCCCTTTTCCCCACATCCTCTTCAACATTTGTTATTGGTTGATTTGTTTATGATAACCATTCTTTCTGGAGGCAGTGTTGTTTTAATTTGCATTTCATGGATGGCTAGCAATTTTGTGGAGCATTTTTTCATATATTTATTAGCTTCTTTAATTTTGTCCTCTGAGAAGTGTGCATTCATATCATATGCCCATTTTTGGATTGGGTCCTTAAATTTGAGGGCCTTAATACCTCTTAGTTCTTTATATATTCTAGAGAGCAGACCTTTGTCTGAGTGCCTATTAGTTAGGATTTTTTTGAAATCTGTGGGCTGTCTTTTCACTTTGTTGACAATTTCTTTTGATTTTCAGAAACTCCTCAAGAAGAGTTGATCCCAGTTGTTGATTCTTTCAAGAGTTTCCAATGTGAATACATGTTTGTTCATGAACTCTTTGTCTAGCCCTACGTCTTCAAGGGTTCCTCCTACTTTCTCTTCCAGGACATTGAGTGTTTCTGTTTTAATGTTTAGATCTTTAATCCATTTTGACTTTAGTTTATTGCATGGTAATAAACCTGGGTCAAGTTTAGTTTCTGGAATGTAGAAAGCCAGTTTTTCCAGCACCATTTGCTAAAGAGGCTATATTTCTTCCAGTGTTTGGCCCCTTTGTCGAAGATCAGGTGGCTCAGTGTGTTTGTGCATCTTCTAATCTATTCCATTGATCCTCAGGTCTATTTTGTTGCCAATACCGTGTTGATTTTATTACAGTAGCTCTGTGCTATAATTTTAAGTCAAGAATTATGATGCCTCCTGCCTTGTCTTTGTTGGCCAGGTTGCCTTTGCTATTCTAGGTGTTTTCTGGTTCCAAATAAACTTTAGGAATGATTTCTCTAGGTCTGGGAGGTATGTGGATGCCAGTTTGATAGGAATTGCATTAAATCTGTACAATACTTTTTGGAGTATGTCCATCATCACGATGTTGACTCTTCCTATCCAGTAGCAGGGAATATCTTTCCATTTTTTGAAATTCTCTATGATCTCTTTTCTTAGGGTGCTGTAATTTTCCATGAAAAGATCTTTGACTTCCTTGGTTAAGCGAATCCCAAGGTATTTCATTTTCCATGGTGCTATTGTAAAAGGTATTGATTCTATAGTTTCTCTCTCAGTGTGTTTGTTATCTGTGTAGAGGAATGCTATTGACTTTTGAGTAATGATTTTGTATCCTGCCATGCTACTGAATTTCTACATCAACTCCAGTAGCTTCTTGGTGGAGCTTGATGGGTCTTCCAATTAAAGTATCATATCATCTGCAAATAATGATAATTTAACTTCTTTTTTACCCATTCTTATTCCTTTTATTTCTCCCTCTTTTCTAATGGCTGTTGCTGATGATTCCAAAACTATATTGAATAAGAGGGGTGATACAGGACATCCTTGACTTGTACCTGATCTAAGAGTAAAAGATTTCAGTTTTTCCCTGTTTAGAATTGTATTAGCCATTGGGTTGTCATAGATTGCTTTTACCAAACTGATGTAGAGTCCATATATTTCAATTTTCTGTAGGACCTTGAACATGAATGAGTGTTGGACTTTGTCAAAAGCTTTTTCTCCATCAATTGAGATGATCATGTGGTTTTTAGATTTGTCTATTAATATAGTGTGTTACATTTATAGATTTTCAAATATTGAGCCATCCTTGCATCCCTAGGATGAATCCTACTTCATCATGGTGTATGATCTTCTTGATGATTTTCTGTGTTCTGTTTGCTAGGATTTTTTTTTTTTTTTGGCAGAACCAGGGATTGAACTCGGGCCCTTGTGCTTGCCAGGCAAGTACTTATTCTACTGAGCCATCTCCCTGGTCCCTTGCTAGGATTTTATTGAGCATTTTTGCATGTAAGTTCATGAGGGAGATTGGCCTGTAGTTCTCTCTTTTGGTTGTATTTTTCCATGGTTTTGGTATCAGTATAATACTTGCCTCCAGAAATGATTTTTGGGAGGACTGCTTTTTTCAATTTCATTGTCCAACACTCATTCATGTTCAAGGTCCTACAGAAAATTGAAATATATGGGGAGTGTAGGGATTATATCTTCTATAAATTTCTTGTAGAATTCAGATGTGAATCCATCAGCACATGGACTTTTCTTTGTCGGTAGGCTTTTTATTACGTTTCATAATTTGTTGCCTATTATTGGCTTATTCGGAGTTGTTATATCCTCTTGATTCAGTTTTGATCATTTGTAGCTTTCAAGGAATCTGTCCATTTCTTCTGTGTCTTATATTCTGTGAGCGTTAAGATTCTGGAAGTAGCTATTGATAATCTTCTGAATTTCCACTGGGTCTGTGGTGATTTCACCCTTTTAATTCCTTATTGCTTGTATTTAAATTTTTTCTTTCCTCTTTTTGAAGAGGTTAGCTAGGGGCTTATCAACTTTATTTAGTCTTTCAAAGTACCAGCTTTTTGATTTGTGTGTTCTTTGAACTGTTTTCTTCATCTCAATTGAATTAATTTCTGCTCAAATCTTTATGATTTCTTCCTGTCTTTGAGCTCTGGGTTTCCTTTGTTCTCCCTTTTCTAGATATCAAAGGTGTAATATTTGGGTGCCTATTTGTTCCTATTATGTTTTCCTAATGTGTGAGTTCATAGCTATGATTTTCACTGTAAGAACTGCTTTCATCACATCCTATAAATTCCGGTAAGCTGTGGCTGAATTTTCATTGAATTGTAGATATTGCTGAATTTCTTGTTTAATTTCTTCTATGACCCATTGATTGCTGAGTAGGGTGTTGTTTAATTTCCATGAATTTAGAGGGTTTTTCTGGTTTCTTTTGTTGTTTAGTTCCAGTTTCATTGCACTGTGGTCAGATAATATGCATGGACTAATTTCTGTTTTCATGCATATACTTAAGCATGACCTATGGACTAGTATATGGTCTATTTTAGAAAATGACCCATGTGCACCTGAAAAAAATGTGTATTCAGCTGTGGTTGGGTGGAACACTCTGTATATGTCCACCAGGTCCATTTGTTTCAAGCGCTGGTTCCGTTCTGCTACTTCTTTGCTAATTTTTTGTCTGGTTGACCTATCTTTTTGAGGTATGGGGGTGTTAAGGTCTCCTGTTAAGATTGTCGTCTTAGATATCAGATTTTTCATCTCCATTAAGATTTGTCTTACATAGTTGCATGCTTCTGTGCTTGGTGCATAGATATTTATGAGTGTTACCTCTTCCTCTTGACTTTTTCCCCTGACCAATATGTAATGGCCTTCTTTGTCTCATTTGATCATTCTTGGTTTGAAGTTGAGATTGTCTGAGAACAGAATTGATCACCCTGCTTTTTGTGAGGTGCTGGGGCATGTAGTATTGTTTTCAATCTTTTGACTTTAAGCCTATGAATGTCTTTTTGAGTTAACTATGTTTTTTGTATACAGCATATTGTTGGATTTTGTTTTATAATCCACTGTGCCATTCTGTTTCTCTTAATTGGTGAATTGAGTCCATTTAAATTGATTGTTATGATTGAAATGTGTTGATTTATGATTGTCATGATATTTACCTGCTGTTGTTTACTCCTTTTTATCCTGTGTTTAATTGTTTGCCTTGTTTAGTGGGTTCTTTCCATTCTCATTTGTAGAGTTCTGGTCATTGTAGTCGCTCTGTAGGACATCTTTCAGTAGCCTCTGTAGGGATAGCTTTGTCATCATAACATTCTTTAGTTGTTCTTTGTCCTGGAAGTATTTCACTTCTCCATCAAATTTGAAAGAGAGTTCTGCAGAATATAGTAGTCTGGGCTGGAATTTGTTTTCATACAGGACTTGAAGAACTCTGCTTAATGTTCTCCTTGCCTTCATGGCTTGTGTAGAGAAGTGAGCTGTAATTCTGATGGGTTTTCCTTTGAATGTGATCTGCTTTTTTCTCTATCAGCTTTCAGTATATTATTCTTGTGTTGGATTTCTGGATCTTGACTATTATATGTCTCAGTGTGTTTTTAGATGGGTTGAAGTTATTTGGTGTTCTGTATGATTCAGTTACCTGAATGTCAGATTGTTTCTTCATATTTGGGAAGTTTTCTGCTATTACTTCTGCCCATGTTTTTTTTTATATCATATGTATTGACTCCTTTATTCTCATTGATGCCAATTAATCTCACATTGTTCATTTGGCATCATCTTGCAGGTGATGGATTATTTTTTCCTGCATTCTCATTGTTTTTAGGAGATCCTTTCTCACCTTTTCACTAGCTGCACAAGCATCTTTAAGATCTTAAACTCTGTCTCTGCTTTCACTCAGTTTTGTAGACTTGGGATTGAGATTTTAACTTCTTCTATATCTCTTTGACTCTGCTTCATGCGATCTATTTCTTTTCTGTGTTGCTCATTCCAGCAGTCCGTCATATTTCTGATCTCTACTTTTTTTTTTTTTTTTAATCAGTGTCTTCTTTTGAGGTATCTATTAATTCTATTACTGCAGAGTTTTTTCCAAATTGGCTTTTCTCTATATATTTCTGAAATTGATTCTCTACTTCAGTTGCTATGATTTCAAAGAATTCTCTTTTTTATTTCAGAAATTATTTCTTCTTTGAGTTCCTCTTTAACTTTCCGCTGTTGTTCCTTTGCTTGTGACACTGTTAATTAATATGTTTGAGCTGGAATAGTCTTATCTGCACTTGTTCTGGGTGGGCATTGGGTTTCCCACATATATTTCTGGATTTGATTCATGACTTCTAATGGTATGCATTCAAAATTTTCTTTTTTTATTTCAGGCGTTGCTTCTGTTCTGAGTTCCTCTATAACTTTCTGTTGCTGTTTCTTTGCTTCTGCCTCTGTTAATTTATTCGTTTCAGCCGAGTTAGTGTCCTCTGCACTTATTGATGGACTCAATGCCTCAGATTGCTTTTTGCTCCTTCTCTTTGTCATTTTGTATAGCACTGACCTCTGACCTTTGGTGTAGAGCTTTTGTGAAGTTTCGACCTTAGCGTTTTATGAGATTCTGGTGCCAGTTTATTGAGTTTGAGATTGTCCAGTTATGCCTGACCTGGATCTAGCTGTTGCATTCAGTTTCTTTTTTTCTGCAGCTCTTTTGGTACAACTGTAAGCCTGTGGTTCCCCTCTGTTGTGTTCCTGGTCCAGGGAGCACTGGGGAAGAAGCTCTCCCACACACTTACCAGGGAAGGCAAGTGTGGTTCGTGTGGTGGGAGTTTTGAAAAAATTCTCACTAGCTCAGCTGGCTTTGGGGTAGGGGCTAGGCCGAGCAAGTTGGTCTGGGGTATTTCAGACCAAGGGCTCACTAACTCGGAGGTCTTGAGGGAGGGCTCTCGATGATGCCTATCACGCAGGGGGAAGCCAAAGGCTCTCCCATAAAGTCACTGAACCAGGCTTGCGTGAGGGTTTTGGGAGAGTCAGAAAAATTCCCACTCATTCAGTGGGCTAGGAGACAGGGGTTCTGGGGAGTTGGCGGGCAAGTTGGTGTGGGGTGTATCGGGCTGACCTCTAGCTTGCTTGGAGGTTTTGGGGATGGGCAGTCTCCCACAATTCTTGACTGACCCCAATCCTAACTACAATATCATTGGCTGTGTAGATTTGACCTATGCCTCCTATAGGTTTTGAACACCATGATAGTTCTTGCAAGGGCTGTAAAAGGTAAGAAACTCCACTGCCTCATAGGGGTGCTCTGTTAAGGCTCACATTGACAAGAGACATACCCTCAATACCTCCCTAAGGCTTAAAACCCTCAACACTGAGCCTCTTTAGTACCAATGCTCTGAGCTCTTCTCAGTGTCCCTTTCTCATCCTGTGGAGTGTATGTTTTATCTTTCTTTCAAGTAAGTCATTGACTTACTTGTAGTATGCTGCTACTCTTTGGTGTCTTTCTTTGGGACATTAAGAGCCTGGACAGGATGCCTACACTGATAGTATTAGAGATGACTGAAATAACAGATTTAAACCTGAGAATCTTGGGGTATCCAAGATCCATATCACAAGAATTAGGCTTTCAAGGTAGCTGCTACTCCTAACACAATCAGGAAATGTTGAGTGGGACTGGAACATGTTTTTCTTCTACAAGGTACAGAGCCAAAAGTAGCCACTGCACTGTGCTTGTCTCTCCAAACATCCTCAATGTACATCTGTCTGGTAGAATCCTACTCACATCTGGACCTTTGGATGAAAAGGACTCTTGGGAATGTTTTGACTTCTTAACCTCTTTGGGAAAGGAAGGATTACTAAAAGGGTATTGCGATATGCATTGAGTTAGTCAGTGGGGCTCCATCACAGAACTGATACAGCCTTTTACAACTGGACTGTGTATGAAAATGAGATACTTGATGTCTCATTGGATTTTGTCTGAAATTATATCATACTGTCTCCTTCACTTTAGATATCTTTCCTCTGATTCACAAGGTTTTTATTTCAGTTTTTCTTTATTTCCAAAATCTTGAGAGGATACTTATTATAATTTTCAGTATCCAATAATTATTTTTTGTGGGGGGCAGGGATTGAACTCCGGCCCTTGCGCTTGTCAGGGAAGCACTTATTCCACTGAGCCATCTCTCTGGCCAATAATTATTATTTAGCAACATAAAAAATCATCTTTCACAATGTAGAATCTACCTGGTGGGAGAAAAAATACAAATCAGAAAAGCTTCCTTGATCTAAATTAGGGAGCCACCAGTATAAGCAGATTCAACAAAATAGATAGGTAGCAAAATCAATGGCATATAGTCTTCCCTCATTGTTTTAAGGAAACCAGAAAATTACCCACCCACATTATTTGTCAATGGGCAGTATCTCAAGACTCAATCAAATGTATCATGTTTTCTTAAGAACGTTGCATTTCTTCTCAACTTTCACTTATCATACTATAAAAGAGATGAATGAAGATGGCAAAAATCAAGAAAGGTACTTTTTTAGGTGTTCGCAGCACAGTTATGCAATGCTTTTCTGAGAAAGTTACAAATCAGTTTATTATGGAATGTTCCTAGGTATCCCCCAAAGCCTCATGCAGCCTAAGATTTTTTTTCCAGAGGTGGATGTATCTAAAGTATGTAATGCTGTCATTAAGGATGTGTACCAACTAAATCAGTTCACTGATTGGTTTGGCTCCATCCTAATCACAGTAGGGCACTACTGGGTGCCTTGACGGATTGCTTAATAACTTATCTTAACTCCTTCAGCACTTCCACTAATGGACAGCTCTCTATAGATTCTGGTCTAAATAAAACACCACTTTTTAAATGGACTCAGATTCTGTGTAACAGAAGTGAGACTATGTGATAGTGTGTTACATCATCCTTTCCTTCAAAATCACTCGCAGTACCCCTATCATAAAGGTGACTACGAGGGATGCTATTTAGTAATGTTTAAGTTCATGCAGCCATTGATTTCCCCTTTCTGAGCTTTTCTAAAAGCGCCAGGGCACATAATAGCAATAGCATTATTGGCTACCTGCTGTGGAGTAGGTGCATTGTTCTAAGATGTTCATACAATCTAACTTATTTATATGACTGCTCTGTGAGGTAGCTACATAAAATATTATTGTAGAATACTATTCTGCTAACATAAAATGTTATTTCCATTGAATGAAGAATGTGAAGGACCAATAATTGAATGATTTAGCATATATAAATACTTCAAACAGTGCCATACTCTGCGTTGATTCAATAAATGTTAGTATAGTTACATAATTAATGAATGGCAGAGCTGGGACTAAAATCAAAGCACTGTACATACTTGACCCCTACAGTCTACTGTGCTACCTATGTAAACTGACCACTAGGAATAGTGTTAAGTACCCAGTACTCAATAGAGACTCCAGATATATAAAGGCCCAAGATTTGCAAATGCAGATATCTGATCATGTTACTCCTTTGCTTAAGGGTCTTTGAGGTCTCCCTGTCACCCACAGGATGAGGCCAGCTTTGTCCAATGTGACACTTGTGACTTTTCATCATGTCATCTGAGCCACTGATTTCATTAAACTCAAATTTCAGCTTCATTATTCTTGCTGTGTCAGTATTCCAAGCTGACTCTCCCCCATTATCTCTCCTTTTCAAATGTTCTTTCCTAACTCCCCTATCTAATGCTGCCGAGCCAATAAAATTTCTTCTGGAGCCCTCTCTCCAGCCCTGACGACAGCCCTGGTTCCCGCAGAACAATTGGCTTGCCTCTATGCTCCTGCAGGAAGTTTCTCATACTTCCTCATGGCCCTATCTACATTGCATTAAAGTCTCATGGTTTGCATGCCAACATCTCCCACCAGATTGTCTACTGCTTGAGAGGAAGACTGCAAGGAATGATGATTTGAAAAACATTCACACAACAATTATTCTTTTGTGCCAGACACCATATTCATTATGCCTACATGATTTGATTGGTCCTGTAGCTAGAGAATCTCCTCTTCCCAATTATTTCACATCTTAGTTTCAGTTTCCAAGAAGCAGACTTTAACGTGAGGATCAAAGTCCAAATAGCTTATGAGGTGAAGAAGCACTGATGTTAGGGAGTGGGAGGAGATAAGGCAGGGTGAATGGAACAGCAAATTGTGTTGTTAATCCAGTGATGACCACGGCAAGCTAGAGCTCAGGACTGTGGTGAGCTTGGGGAAATGGTGTAATACATCCTCACAGGGAGCCACTATAGAAGAAGGGCTGCTGGGTATTTGTATGCCAAGCCCTATCATCTCAGAGATATTAATTTCCTCATCCTTTCCTTCACCTGCCACTTGGTTTCTGGGAAAAACACCTAGCTCAAGAAATGTTTTCAGGAAGAAAGTGTAGGCACCAGCACCTGGAGGTGAGCAGAAGCATGTTGGAGGACAGGTGAGGCACTGTAGCACCTGCTTCTTGCCACTCTGAAGCTCCTCAAGGTTTAGAGAAGAAAAGGCAGTTAGAATTTGGGAAGGCTTCAGATCACTCTTGCTGATAGTAGACTTCTTATCTCCTAGCTCACAACATAAATTTATGGACTAAAGAACATAGGAAGCTGAGGTTCCACGAAAAAGAAAAAGAAAAAAAAAAAAGGAAGCTGAAAGTGATATGAGACTGGGCCAGTGAATGAAATCTAACACAAGAAGTTGATTTTGGATTTATGAATACATTATAGATGAGGTTATAACTTCTAGGAGTAGGCAAATATTCCTATGAATTCCTTACTCAGTATAAATCAAGAATGTTTTTAAAAAATTAGTCAAAGCAAAATGAATTCACACTGCCTGAAAATGGAAAGTGTGGCCTTTAGTCATGGATATAAAACAAACATAAAGACATTTACACATCGACTTAATAAGGAAGTCTGCAGCAGTGACGTGGAAGAGTCCACCCCAGAGGAAGAAAGGTCTTAACCAGAGTAGTCTTCTGACATGGCTGTGCTTATTATCTCAAGATCCCCTTTGGGTCTTTGTGAGGCAGTTTTATGGAGAACAAACCAACATAAGGGCAAAATATAAATAGCTTGGATCTCTGATAATAGCTACATTATTTCCTTAATTTTCTCTAGCAGCATTTTTATAGTTTTCTTAGCAAGGAAAATACAAGTTTTAAAAATAACTTCTTGCATGGGTCTGTCCGATTTACCTTACTGAAAGCAAGCTCCTGCTATATGATACCATAGCATAGCTAGGGAAAGGGGCACAAAACTGAAAAAATATCAACAGGTACAATAATTAGAAAAAATTTAAAGATGAGGGTAGAGGGTTTCAAGGATTCCAGAGTGAATTTATCTGAGTGATTTAAACATCTGATCTTTACCTTGCTGTGACCAAATCTCTGAGAAAAACAATTTAGAGGAGGAAAAATTTATTTTGTTCATAGTATCAGAGATTAAAGATTTGCACTAAGGGTTTGGACAGGATATCCTGTTGGCTTCTTGTACTATGGACAATCACTAGGAAGATAACAATGTAAAAAGTATTAATTATTGAACTGTACTATAATTCAGCTTTAAAAAAAAAAGATAGGTATACATAGTATTACAGATTTTAGTCCAGGGTCAGCTGGTTCCAAGGCAAAACCATGATTGCAAGAGGGTAAGGCAGAAGAGAGTTGCTCACTTCTTGGCAGCCAGGAATCAGAGACAATGAAAGAACCAGAAAGGGAGGGGCCAGGGACTGGAAATGGTCCTCAAGGTTGCACATTTCATGTGCAATCTCTTCTTCTAGACCCCACCTCGTAAGCCTTCATCAAATCTCAATAATGCCATCCAATTATGATCTCATTGGTAGGCTAATGCATTGATGAATTTAGAGTACTTTTGATCTAGTCACCTCCATAGGAGAGTTTAATCCAATCCAAGATCAACCATCATGACAACAGCCATTCTTGTTCATGATAAACAAGTGCTCTACTACTGAGGTGCAGTGTCATTTCTTAACTTCTCTTAATAAATAATATTCAATAAATTCATCAATGAGCTGTACCCAACTTAAAGTGGCTCCTTTAGATTCCTGAGGTATCCTATCATGTTTCTCTCTCTCTCTCTCTCTCTCTCTCTCTCTCTCTCTCTCTCTCTCTCTCTCTCTCTCTCTCTCTCTTTTTGCTCTGTGTGCTTAGTGACTTATTTCCAGAGACTTTAAGCTACCTTAAAACTAATA
>PVKA01039198.1:0-19652 GCA_004027165.1 Ctenomys sociabilis
GATGGCCATACTTCCAAAATTGCTGTACAGATTTAATGCAATCCCTATCAAATTGCCACCAACATACCTCCCAGATATAGAGAAATCAATCCTAAAATTTATTTGGAACCACAAATGACCTAGAATAGCAAAGGCAATCTTGGCCAATCAAGAAAAAGCAGGAGGCATCACAATTCCTGATTTGAAATTATACTACAAATCCACTCAGCATTTTACTCTGGTTTCATCTTCTCTGTGCGCTCTGAGGGCAGAGCTGATGCTGGTCACTGCAGCATTCCTGAGTCTCAGGTACCTCCTGCGGTGCCTGCTCTGGGTTGAACAAATGTGGTGGGTCACAGCCTCTGCATGAGTGGGGGCTGGGAGGTAGGATTGAGTCCCCCCTGCTCCACCCACTGTTTGCCTCTGGCATCCTAAAACATAGCTCTATACGTTACCCAAGGTGATGTCACACCCCCACCCCCGCGTGTGCAGCTCCCAAAGCTGGTTCTTTCCTATGTGACAGACCTGCTTCTACCACACAGAGGCAGTTTCAGTGGCACTGTTTCAGAAGTTTTCCATGCAGCCAAATGAGCACTCAAGGCCAGGCTGGCTGGGGCAGTGTATGACTTTTGTTGCTGGTTTCTGGAGACAGGAAAATGTAGGGACCTTTGACTCTCAAGGTGGTAAGGTGAAGAAAGTTCTCCCCAAAGCTGCGTCAGTGCTGTTCTGGAGTCGTGTGAGGGGAAGGAGAGAGCACTCTGGGTAGGATCCGGCCCACTGTGTAGACTGCACTTGTGCGCCATGGTGAGCTCTGTGCAGGCCGTGAGCCTCACATCTTTTCCTCTTGTTTCTTTCCTTTCTCCACTCACCTCTGCCTCTGCTGTGTAGCTGTGTGTTCGGTACCTGGGTGATCTTTCTCTACCTCTGTTTCTCTCTCTGAAGCCTCACTCCTGTTTTCTTTTTACAGCTTTGCTCACAACTTGGCTCCAGCACCTTCACGCAGTCACGCACCTCAGAGATTAGCTGCTCTCCCATTACTTTGATTCTTCCCTCTGGAGAAGCTAGTGAGAGATAGGTGTTCCTAATCTGCTGTCTTCTTGGTAATTCTTGCTCTAGTTCTGGACTTTTCTAACATGCTTTCAACTATAAATGGAACAGACAGGCAGAAGATTAATAGGGAAACTTGAGTAATAGTAGAAATCAATTAGACCTAACAGATATAAAACCCTGTACCCAGCAAAAGCAGCTGCACCCTCCTCTTAAGGACAGACTATTCTCTGGGAAGATGGTCAACCACACACAAAAATTTAATAAATTGACAAAGATTTAAATCACACACTGTCTTTTCTGATTATGTAGAATGAAAGTAGAAACCAGTACAGAAGTAAAACTGGAAAGATCACAAATATGTGGAAGTTAAACAGTACATTCTTAAATAAGCAGAGACTCTAAGTTCTGGGGAAATAAAGCACAGAGGAATAAGTGGCAGCAGAACAGACCCCAGAGATGAGGGGACAGCTGTGTCTGTGGGAGATGAGAGCCAGCCACACTCATGCTAGGCGAGGAAAGAGATCTGAGTCCAGGAACACAGTTCACATCTAGAAATCCTGGGGAGGGAGTTGCAGACCAAACCTGAAGTTATCAGAAGGAAGCAAAATCAGGGTTAGGGGTAGATAAATGGGGCTAGTAAAGCAATTGGGAATATAAAACTAAAATCTGTTTTTTCAAAACCTTAACAAAATTGATAAGCTTTAGTGAGATGGACTAAACAGGACTTAATTTACTAAAATCAGAAATGATAGCATTGTGTACTGACAAAAGAAATGAAAAAGGATCATGAAAATACCGCAAACAGCAGGTACCAACAACTGGATAACCCCCACAGAGAGCACAAATTCCCAGATGCACATGAAGGTGGAACAAGTAATCATAAGCCTCCCAGCGAAGAGAAGTCCAGGACCATACGGTGTTGCTTGTAAACTCTTTCAAGCACTTGAAGAAGAATTAACCCAGTCTTTCTCAAACTCTGAAAACTGAAGAAGTTTTATCTCTAAAGGTGAAAGGGGGAGTGAATATCAGGTGGCAAGGTTTCCTCACACTCAGATCTGTTGATAATGTCTGCCCTGTGCTCCCTGCACTCAGCTATGTATTGATCATATCTGCTGTGCAAGTACTAAGTAGAGCTAAAAAGGGGAATATGAATTCTGAAAACAATAGGTCCTGAAAAACAACAGCCATGCTTTTAGCAGTCATTAATTAGAAACCTAAATATCTCATTGACTTGCTAATGCTCTTGAACAAGCCATTTCCTCACATTCTCCATCATTTCCTACAATTGCTGTAGCTTTCCAGGGCTTCTTTGCCTATAGATAGGGAGCTGCTAGGTAAGGCAATTACTCTTCAGCAGTACCTGTTGCATTATAAATACCCTAATACTCATCGCATGTAGACACTGATTACTTTATGGGATTATGTTTCTATGTCCCATGAGGAAATGCTCCAGGTGAAGTGTCCCAGCATGGTGAGGTCACTTGTCACACACAAGCACGAGGAATGGATGAGCTACAGCTTGGTTTTCAGCTGTATTTATTTCAGCCGCAGACCTGCTATTCCATTGTCACTTGTGGGTTTTCATGTGTGCTAAGCCTCTGTGCAGAGTACCTTAAAAAGTATATGACTAGCAGGGATAGAGCCACATCTGTGAGTGCACAAAGCCACACAGCTGAATAGTTGTCTTATGTATTCTGCCTCAATAAAAAGTACTTAAGAAGCCAGGCATGCCTGTAATCCCAGCTCTTCAGAGGCTGAGGCAGGAAGATTCCTAGTTGGAGCCCAGCCTTGGAAAATTATAAGCTTAGTAAGACCCTCTTTCAAATTAAAAAATTAAAAAAGGCTGAGGGTGTAGCTTAATGAGGAAGACATAGATTCAATCCATAGTATACCACAGACAACAATAGGTAGAAGTCATTAGATGCGTGATGTGCTGGAAATACAGCATTTTGTCCTGATGCTGGGTGCTCACCCAGTGGGACCCCTTTTGCCTGGAGGTTCCCTGGCACCATCTGAGTGTGAGTTCCAAGAGCAGGTGTGGCTCCCTTCAGAGTGATGTCACTGGGGCATTTCATGGCTTAGGTTGTAAATCACATCTAATATTCAGTATTGTTGCTGATATACTGGAATTCCTAAAATAATGTTTCTTGGTGGTATTTGGAGCTGGCTTGTACCTGTGCTGTTTCAAGGATCTTCAGCATATCTCACAGTGACAGACTCCAATTATGTCTTGTGGTGGCCAAGCTTGTCAGTTTGCTTGGCATGGGATTCATTCCCGAGTTAGGAGAGCGCGCTATTTCTGTGTGCGTTTGGGCAGGTCGTGGGGGTGGCTTTGTAGCCTGCATCTGGCCGTGTGCTTTCCTCTTTGCTGCTGGGTTTCTGCTGTCCTGCTTCCCAGATGCGATGCACTGAGCAGGCTGCTCCATCATATCCTTCCACCATGATGCTCCTCCCTGGGCACCAGCTGGCCATGGGTTGAATTCCCTGAGTCCATGAGTCAAATTAACATCTCTTTCTTTAAATTAAGGGTGTTAAATATTGTGTCCCAGCAATGGAGACCTAATGAATGCATATACTTTGTTATCAACTCTAATCACGTTTGTAAATAAGTATATTGTATATCATCAGATATGTTAACTTTATTTTTTTATAAGCAGAATATGTTTATTGAGGGAAAGAAAGCTCCTGTCTGAGAGAGGGACAGGAGGGGGCCCGAACGGGGTGTTCCCCAGATACGTTAACTTTGCATGATCACAGAAAGCTTCAAGTCCTTCCTTCCTAGAGGGAATGAGATCCAGGCCTGGTGTGAGGTGACGTGGCTGGGGCTCAGCACCTGGAGTGCAGTTCTTTCCCCTGTGGCTGCCTTAACATTAGGGGCCGCTCAGGCTCTGGTGGAGAGTGCGCTTCCTGCCTGTCTCCAGGAGCTCCACCCCTCGGGGTCTGCTTTCACCTTTCTGCCTCTCCTCTGTGACTCACAGTTGCTGATGTTTCTAGGAGACTCCCATCCCCCGCAGAAGTCATCCCTGAGCCTGGGTCTTTTGGGGGCCACATTTCTGCCACATGTGTGTATTTGTGGGATTCCAGCTGTCCAGCAGCAGTGCGGGGAGGGCTGGTTGGAGCCATGGATATCTACTCTCATGTTCTGAACTCACCACCTCCTCTGCTAAGGTAGGAGACTCTTTGAAACATGACCCCTAGCATGAGAGGCACTTTTGCGGGCCACTTCGGGGCCATTGGGCGTTTCCCAGCTTGTGATTATGCACGGTTCCTTGGTTGCCATGGACCTGGTGTTGCTTCTGCAGAGCTTGTCATGGCCTCTCACAGCATGGACAGTGGTTTCTCTGTATCTTGATGCCTTTGAGCTCCTTTGTGTTGGGGTGTGAGTCCTAGTAAGTCAGTCTGTTGTAGTCAGGGTTTGCAAGGACACATAATTTATAGGGTTATTTTATATTTGCCCCAAAAGTCAAATGCAGTAGAGTGTGAGAGATTTCTCCATGCACTAGATACCTAAAGAATCCAGATGAGGGCCTGGGTTCCATGACAGTGTCTTGCATGAGTCTAGCTGGAGGCTAGAGCCCATGACAATGTCTCATGCAAGTCTGTATCAAGGATCTACAGGGCTGAGGTTATACCTCCGTAGCATAGGGGTCTGTCTGGCAAGCATGAGGTCCTGAGTTGGATCCCTGTACTGCAAAAATAAAAACAAAAGGATCTGCACTTGGAAGATCCAAAAACCAGTGATGGAAATTAGAAAGTGTGTTCTAGCAGGATCTTCCCAGTGCAGATCCTTCTGTTTTTATTTTTATTTGCACTGGAGCCAGGAAGTGACTCTCAAGATAAGGACCAGAGATTCCCCAAAGAGAACTGCAGCCGTCTTCAGCGACAGTGAGGACCTGAGCTCCTCTGGTGGTAACAGCTGAGTTCACATCAGGAGAACTAGCATGATGTGCTTCTTAGGAGAACCAATGGCACACCATCTTCCCCTCTAATTCTACTTTTATGCTACTGGCGACAAAACTCAGATGGGCCTTTTTGCACCCGACTCATTTCAGCTGGATGGTCTAAGGTAGCTATTGATTAACCCACCATAGAGTCCTCATCGATTTTCCTTGTAGTGCAAATGCATCTTGGGATACATTTACAGAAGTCAGGTTGGCTTCCTTGTTGCTAGGTGAGAGGGCCTCATAGAGTGCCTTTTTCTGTGTGTCCCATCAGTCATGCACCACAGCATGTGAGTTTTTTCCAGCATCAATGTATGATATTCATCACTGGTATTGCTGTAGTACTGCACAAATAAGAAGCCCCATGTGATCTTCCTCTTTCCTATTTCTTTTGCAGTTTTGTCTCTGTGTCTTCACATCAGTGGATACAGAATATTCTGGTTTGTTTGGGGAGTCCTCAGCACCCTTTTTTTCTGGATGTCAGTGATTGTGTATGAGGCCACATGCTTGCAGGACTGTGCTGGTTGCATCTGGGACAGCTCTTGAGAAGTGCACAAAGTTGAGGATATTTACAGAATCTGATTTTATCTGTTAATCAAGGTAGCAACTGGGTGACTGATGGGTGAGGCCTGTATACATGGGAGACTCTAGCAAGGGGCGATTCACATCCTGGGAGCCTGCAGATTTCCTCTCCTTACTCAGAAGAGCAGTTTATAATTTCTGGAATTTTCTAACTGCACAGCCAGCCCCTCTTACATGGTTTTGCTTTCTGAGGTTTTGGCTGTCTGTAGTCTTGGAGATGAAAGGCAGCCAAAACCTCAGAAAGCAAAACCATGTAAGAGGAGCTGCTGTCCTGATTCTTAGCTCCCTGTCTGCATTGTGGCCCTTGGTACACCAGCACCAGCACCAGCAGTCATGGTGGCCAGGACATGGGAACAGTGTTGTGTGGTAACACACAGGAACCATGTGGTGGTGGCGTGGCACATGGATATGATATTGTATACAGTAATGCGTGGGAACGGTATTGTGAATGTACAGGTGTGGCATTGTGGGGGCAGCCGCATGGGAATGACAGCTTGAGTCCATGGGCACCACAGGTAGGGAAACTGTCCTGGCCATGTGGATGAGAATGGGGTAGTGTGTCATCACAGGCCAGCATGGCCGGTGTCACGAGTGTCCTTGGAGCTGGGATACATCAGCACAAGAACTCAAGCCCAGGTCTGCTTGACTTCGAAACTCTGCTTATTTACCATACCCTGGAATTTAAAAATGAGTATTTTCTTTGCATTTAAAAGCACCCCCCAAAGTAATGTGAATGTGTACTGCATTTCCCTGGGGTTGTTTGTGGTAAGGAGGCCAGTCGTGCAGACCCCTGGGGAGCAGAGAAGATTAGATGGGGTGCTGAGTCCCCACTGAGGAGCTGTGCCAGGCCTCTGCTGCGCGACTGTGTGTGGCCACCCTCCGCTTCTGTGAATCACCCCGTGTTGCCCACAGCTTGCTCCTCACTTTCTGCACACCTGTGGGCTGCAATACCCTTACAGGTCCTGTGTGGCCTGGGTACAGATGCTGTCTGTGGTGGCTGCTGAGGT
Source organism: Ctenomys sociabilis (assembly GCA_004027165.1). Classification (NCBI taxonomy): domain Eukaryota; kingdom Metazoa; phylum Chordata; class Mammalia; order Rodentia; family Ctenomyidae; genus Ctenomys; species Ctenomys sociabilis. The sequence goes on from PVKA01039198.1 coordinate 6,560, forward strand.
TGGAGGAGATGGGTGGACAGTGACACACAAAGCCAGGTGTGTCACATGCCAATTGGGACACTGTCTAATGAGGTCTTGTCTTTCATCTCCAAGAACTCGTATGCTTCATAAGTGTGATTGATATGTTGCATAAGTGCTGAGGAGGTTTTCTGTTCCATTTCCTCTTTAGTTTTAGTTCCTTGAGTTCAAATTATAATCATGCATCTTTTTATCATGGGGACCACTCTGAGTGGCATTTTTGGGTGATTTTGTTGTTGTGCAGATGTTACCATTGCGTGATCCACCCATTCCCCAGGCAGCGAGGTAATCTGCTTCTCCAAGGCTGTGCACCACCTCTGTGCCACCGGTGATCATGACATGGGGACACATTCATGACCTCACACACCTGCACATGGAAATCAGTGCACTTTTGTAATAACACTTAGCTTTAAACATATACCTTTGTATAGCCACATAAGATACTTTTGATTTGCATGCTTATCCTGTAAGTTTTGTTTTATATTTTACTCTGTTCTGCAACCCTCCTTTTATTTTTTACTGGTGTCCTAGGAATGGATCCAGGACCTTTGCGTTGACTCACACCCCACTCTTCCTTTCTGAGAACAAGGCTCCCTAAATTTTCCAAGCTGGGCTCAAAAAAATTTTTTTTTTTGCCTTTTTGAGACAAGGATTCACCAGCCAGTTCAGGATGGCCTGTAGTTCACTTATAGTCTAGGTTGGTCTTAAACTTGCAACAATCCTACCTCAGCTTTCAGAGTGCTGGCTTTGCTTTCTTTTTTAAAATTAAAAGGTAAAAAAACTGTTTTAAAAAAATTTGCTGGATGACGCATCGCTCTTCTCAGATGCATTGCCACGACGGCCCCACCCCAGGGGCATGCTAAGATGGCGATTGAGAGTAGGCGTGGTGGCGCACCCTGTAACCCCAACTCTCGGGAGGCTGTAAACAGGCCGATGACTATGAGTCTGATCTGGTAGTGAGACCCCGAGCACTCTGTACACCCTGTCCTATTGCAAAAACACAAAAACAAACTCAGACACACAATCACATGTCACTCTAGGCCTGTGCAGATAAGAGTCATCAATCTCTCCACTCACACCTGTCCTGTCATAATCCTAGGGGCAGTAACTTGCATATGGCACCCTATGTGTTAGTCTCCTTCCCATTGATGATACAAAATACACCATGCTTACAGTGTAAAGGAGAGAATTTTTTGGCTCATGGTTTTAGGGTTTAGTGCATGATTGGCCAGCTGCAGGCAGGAACATAGTACCAGAGGAACACTGCTCACCTCCTCTCTGGGAAAACCCAGAGAAAGCAAGGAAGAGCCAGAGGGAAGACATGCTCCTCCGGGTCCAGGCTCAGTGACTTGCTTCCTGCCCAGGACCCTGCCCAGCAGAACAGTTAGCTATGAGCTCATCCACTCTCTAGTGGCGAACTGCTTTGGCCTCTCAGGACACAGGAACCTTACGGGGAACATTTTTTTTCAATTCCAGGCATTGAACTCAGGACCCTGTGCTTGCCAGGTAGGTGTTAGGCTGCTGAGCTGTCTCCCCAGCAATGGGGGACACTTTAGATCTAGGTCATAACACTTCTTGTGGCCATAATGCCCCCCTCTACCCAGTGCATTTTGTACCTGGGCCATCACCTCCTGTGAGCATGGTACCCCTGCCCTAGACTCCTCCCCAGAGACTTGGCTGGCGTGCTGGACGACACGCTGCTCTTCTCAGACGCCTGCCCAGGGGGATTCCTGCATGTTTCTTTCCCTCTGTTGACCTGCTTGTGGTGGATAGTGCACTGTGTAGCACTGGGCTTGTTTTCAAGCATTTGAGGGCTCCTTGGCATCAGCAGGGGCCTCTGCCCCTCTCTCTGTACATGTTCTTGCTCATTGTTGTCCTGCTCTTTTCTTTCTTCTCCAGTGACACTCTCCCAACCTAGACCTACTGGATCCACTGCCACTTACAGGACCACACCATATACATGTTCCATTGTTGACTGACATTGTGTGCTGCACTGCTGTGTGTTGCTGTCATGTTGATCTTCTATTACTAGATTACGTTCAGCTAAGTGGATGACATGAGGTCACATTTGTCTAGACATAGGATTTTAAGAATATTGCAAAAACCTTACCCCAACTGTATAACTTATGTTCTGAACCCTGAATGATCAGAAGTTTATCAGAACCTAATTCTATGATAAACTGATGGGAAACACATAGCCCTTGTCCTGCTAGTGAGACTGAGGAGCAGGTGGAGTGGTGGCTGCAATCAGGCTGTCACTTGTTGTCTGTGCCCAGCTTTTTTCTGTGTGCCTGGCAGGAGCAAAGTAGGCCTGACTGAACAGAAGGAGGAAGGAGGGAGGGACAGAGGGGTGGAGGGATGGAGGAAAGATCTCTGGCCCCACCTGTGGTCTACCTCTCAGAGGTCCTGTCCGCAGTTTCCTGTGGCCCCAAATATCCAGGTACCTTGCAGGAAGCGTTTTCAGGGCCTATGGTACCTAGTGGCTGTTCGCTGAGGAGCCACCACAAGGTGGCTTCTGAGGTGGCATTGTGTGGTGCATAGTCTGTCTGGTCAGGTTGGGCTGGGGGAGGAGGCAGGTGTCCCAGATGTGGACAGAGCCCAGGCAGCAGGGAAGTGGCACCCTGAGGACCACAGGGTCTCTGAGGCCACAGGACCTGGTATCCCTGGCCAGTGCTCTCTCTCTCTCTGGAGTCAAGAAGTGGCCTCTATGGCCTCACTTGGACTTTGCCTCCCGTTGAAGACTTTAGTTCTGCCTTTTCCATTTTAACATTATAAATTCATTCTTTGCAGAATGGCTCTTTTTCAGGCTTGATGCTCAGTTATGTGTGCTCTGTGATAAAAGTGGGGAAACAAGGGAGCTTGGGTTGTGCAGAGGTGCCTGGGGTGACCATGGGTGGGGGCTAGCCAGACCCCTGAGGTTCTAGAGGGGCTCTGGGCAGAGCAGAGGTGAAGGGGAGGCGATGGCGCTGGCCCCTGCTGCTGTGCAGCGCCCTCGTGCTCCCGCATCCATGGGCACAAGACACATAGTGGCATTTAATGATGGGATTCCTGTTTTGCTTACTGAGAATGCAGAAATACTGTTCCTAGTCCTTTAAGTAGGGCCGCCTTATGCTGGAAAAGGGGACATAGTTTCTTTTCCAATGATTTTGGTTTCTTTGTAGGTTGGGCATAGCATTTGGTGAACAATTAATAATTTAGAAAACATGGTCAAAATGAACTATTTTTAAAATTAAAATTCTATTTCGTTCTTTGTTAATTTTACTTGTTCTTACTAGAGATGGACTGAAGCAGACAGATTTGCCTGATAGTAGTATGTCAATAGGCATTCAGAGTCTTAAAGGCTTTCTTGCTATTCCATTTATCAGCATGGGTGTGTGGTGTGAACCATTTACATTTCCTGAGGGAGTTGGCAAGTGTGCACAACACATCTTCACTCCTTGTACTCCACATTTCTTGCCCTCCATACCCCCTGATCCCTGACCCTTTCCCTTTTTCTGGTCCATGTGTGTGGTACATAGCATTTACCTTCCTTGTGTGCAGCTGCCACATGTATACAACACGTCCTCCCAGTTTCTCCCTCCATTGCTCCATCCCTTCCCCCCTAAGGAATCTCTCTGCCTGCTGCACATTGTTTGTCTTTTGCTTTGTTCTATGTTTTTCTAAACCTGAGTGTTGTAGACTGCTCACACCGCCCCCTCTATGGACAGGAGACTTGCAAAGACCTCTCGCAGTCCTGGAGCTAGAGCCCCAGGTGTGGCTGCTGGTTTTTCTGAGGCCACCTCCCACCTCTGATGGTACCTTCTTCCTGTGTCTTCCCGTGTTGTCCTTCTGTGTGTCTGTGTCCTGCCTATTCTGGAGAGGCCCATGCTTTGGCCTAACTGCACCTCAGTTACTCCTTCAAGACACTCTCTGCACATGTCATTGCCCTGGCCATATGATTTCAACACAGGAATCCTTGGACATAGTTTGTTCTTTAACCTAGTAGGAAGCCCACCTTCCACAAATAAAATGGTTGTACTATCCAGTTGTGGAGAAATAGGTGTGTGTACAGTGCCACCCTTGTGGATTCTTGTGTCTGAGTGGAATTATTCATAACATGAGAGCATGTGCAACTATTGGAATTAAAAACTCATGGGTTTATACCTTACCTTTTTTTTTTTTTGATAGGTACTGTGTAGAAAAATTAGTTGGAGTGTTCTGAGCTCTTGCAAATGATTAAAAAGCTAGAGCTGCGGTTGCTAGAGAGGCTTTTATACAAGCCCCGTGTCTGTGTCTAGGAGTGAGAACCTGGACTGGGCTGGGCTGTGCTCTCTTGCCTGTGCCTTCTGAGCCAGAACTATGCATTGCAGCTGGGCCAGACTTCGAGGGCTTCCTGCTGCTCCACATTGTGCAACACTGGCACTGTTATTCCAACCCAGATCTGTTAAGTTTTTACCATTAGACCCACTGTACAACCTGAAGGTTGGCAACAGCAGTTTGTGTTGGAAGCCAGTGCCCATCTCTAGCAGTGTCCCTGTCCATTGTGATCTTGTGTTCCTTGGCCCTGGGTACCATGCAGCGGGTTCTGTGAGGCTGGCGACGAAAAGACAAGGTTGCGCAAACCATTGATTTCTATAGAAATCAGGTGTGATTTATCACAATCCAGATGGTTCTTGCACTCCTAGAAAGCTACTCAAGCACAAGGCCACTCCAGGCAGGCCACATCACTCTTTACAGAGGACAGCATGTCCTTCCTTCAAGATGTCCATGAAGGGGCTAAGGAGATGGCTCTGTAGAATAAGCGCTTCCCTGGCAAGCTCAGGGGTCTGAGTTCAGTCTCCAATTCTGCCAAACAAAACAAAACAAAACAAACAAAAGATATGCATCAAGGAAACTTTGTTTTTCAGTCCTTGATCAACATGGATTCATGAAGGAAAGGTTACCTCTCACACCATCCAATTCTGCATGTCTTAGGTTATACCTCAGCTACAGGAAAGTCACAAGCACACACCTAAGTGTCCATTACTGTGGTACAAGGCTAGCACATACCTTGTGTTTGGGCCCTGTACCCTCAGGCCACAGGGCTGCCTTTTGTCTGCCTGACCTCCTCTACCTGTCTGTCCTGACAGACTGCTGTTCTCAGTGCTAACAGATATCACTGAAAAGAATCTGTGTTTTGTTAGCACTTGGGTGGGTTAATTTAGTGCTAAGTCATGGAGGCCAGAGGAGGAAGAGGGACCGTGACACTGACCTCACACAGGAAAACAGGGTGCAGGGCTTCAGGAATCAAAACTGGAGCATGGGGTCCTGACCTGGGGTCGCCAGGGGTCAGAAAGCTGGAGAGCAGCTAACCCTGGGGTCCAGATTGACTGTGGGAATGTGGAGAAGGTTCTCACCCCTTCTTTAGGTCTCTGATGGAGCAGTGGATCCCCGGAGGGGAGCCAGAAGGAGCTGCTGTTGTTTTCAGAGCCAGATCCTCGGGAATGGGTGCAGAGAGAGCCTTGAGAGAAACTTCCTCTTTGGGCCCTGGTGGAGCCTCGTGCCTGCTCTGTCCTCCTGTGGGAACACCCAGGAGCAGCTGGTTCCACTGCTGGGTGCAGGGTTCTGGGGACCCAGGCTCCCTGGAGAAATCAGAGACTGAATGCCTGGATATATTTGGAAATGAAGAAATCTAAGAAAACACAGGGTTTTTTTTTTGAACCCTGTCAAGAGAAAATTCTAGTGAAGGTTTCTTTCTAGGTAAATCTGTCATCTGTAACTTAGGGAGGCTATTATGGATCGCATCTGCATGTCTCCCCAAAGCTACATGTGTCTTCCAAAGCAATATGTGCTTATAATGGGACATTTCAGAGCTGGCTGGATGTCGACCACATTATTCTGGGCTTAAGGGTACATAATTCTAAATTAGTCCACTGATCAATTTAGCATAGTTCTGGGTGTGGCTAATGGGAAGGCCTACTTGGTGTGGGTGCCCCACCCAGAAGTGTTGTAGTCTGGATGGAATACAGGGGAAAGAGGTCCTGTCTCCTGCCTGCCATGCCATGACTGTTTCTCCTCGGTGATGCCCCTCTGCCGTGCCACCCTGCTAGAGTCAGCTGACTATGGACTGAAACTTCTACAAACTGCGAGCCAAAGTAAGTCTTTTCACCTCTAACTTTAGTTGAGCATTTTGTCTCAGAAAAGTAACTGAGACAGAGGCTGACAGTGGGGGAACCTGAGACAGGACAGCCGGGACAGACATCCCTAAGCCTAACTCTAACCCTTACCCTTGTCCTTTTCCTGCCCTGAAGGAAACCTGGCAGAGACCCTGAGCTGTGGCGAGTGAGCTTGTTACAACAGCCTGGATTTGACTCTGGTACCCTGGGCACAGGGACGCCACCTGCTTGTTCCTGGGATAGGGTTTCATGTCAGTGCGTGTGTGCCTGTGTGTGGGATGCAGCTGCACCCAGTGGGGGTGTGGACTGCAGGACAAGCCCTGTGTTTGGGGTGCACTTTGGAGCCAGGCAGATGTTAATTTCCAGCATCCACAGGTTGCTTGTTTGAAATGAAGATAAGTGATTACACACGTTTGCTCACATTCCTGACAGTGACAACATTTGCTCTCGACAGAGACAGACTGGACCTGCAGCTGTTCTGCTCTGTGATGGCCAAAGACCTCTAGTGAGGCTCAATGAGCAGGTTCTTTTTTTTTTTTAAAGTTTCAAGTTAGTAGTCACACTCTCTCCAAATGCAAAATGCAGTGACAAATGAACTGAACACAGAAGCTTGTGTGAAAAGTTATGGGGAATTGAGACGTCATCTAAAGTTAGGGTAAAGATGATTTGGAGGGCGTGGCTCCTCCCCATCACCTGAACACGTCAAAGAAAGTTATTCCGACGAAGTAGCAGTGGTGGACTGACAGTAAAAACAGATAAATTCTAAAAATTAAAAAAAAGTATAATTACCAAGAAAATGTGTAAGGCAGGTTCTTTGGAGCCAACTTGAGGTGGGCCGCTGGGGCTTGCATCTTCTGAGGGGGAGGTGCAGACTCGGCCCTAGGGTGGGGGCTTCCCCTAGCATCAGTTCCTGTGTCTGCCGGCACAGCACCACTTGCTGATTTGTCTGTCTGTGGTTGTTTCCATCATCTGTGGCTCCAGGCTCTTGACTGTTGGCCAGGTTCTTTTTTACAGAAATTGACATTTGAGACGAAGCTAATTCTTGCTCGCTGTAGAACTGTGTGTTCCTTAGGGCTCATGCCCATCAGAACTGAACCTTGTTCTGTTCCGTGATTCCCTTGGGGTCTGCCTTGGTGGCTGTGTTTCTCGCCGAGCCTCTGTCTGTGACCAGGAAGATGTAGCAGCTCCTGTTGGTGGTGGCTTCCTGACACTGACTCTCAGGTATGCCTGCTGTGTCCTGTGCTGAGTTCAGGGGTCTGCAGCAATTTCAAGCACATGTTGTGTGAGGCAGCTCCTGTAACCAGTGCAGGTATCAGATGCCACAGCAATGGTTTTCTTCCTTTTGTCCAGGGTTGGACTGGTGTTTTATGCATATGTCTGATGAAACAGTGTGTTTCATGCCTAAGGGGGCCCTCACTTTTTCTGTGGGATGCATTTGGCTCATACTCAGGCTGATACAAAGTGCAGCCTTTCCCTGTGTTCTGTGGGATTCCAGAGTGAACAGGTGTTCTTGGGGACATGGCATGGGGTGTCCCCAGCACAGAGGTTCGGGTGCGTGCATGGTGCTACCCTCCAAGAACGGAGCCTCTTCCTCACTGTGACCCGTGGCTGCTCCTTTGCCTTCCTGGGACGAATTACAATTGAGTGGTAATTGCAAGATTTGTTTCTTTATTTCAGTGATAGCTTGAACTCCTACAAACCCTAAACATATCATTGTGTATATTTCTACTTGTCTGGGAACATCTGTTTACAGATGCCAACAAAGACTTCTGTACAAATGCTCAAAACTGGAAGGTTGGATATTTTAACACAAGCATGGTAAGCAGATGCTTTTTATAAAGGGCTTCGAGCTGTCTCTGCTAACCATACATTAATGTATATCCAAGGGATAATTGCAGAGGCCTCCTTGTGAAGTAGAGGAAATACCTTCAGAAAACCTGCTGGCTTACTAACAGGGTTTTACCTTCTTTATTATCCAGGCCCCTGAGGGCCCAAATGGGCCTTATTTTGTTTCCTGCTCAGAACCGGGGGCTGACAGGGAAAGTGTGAACCCCAGTCACACTCTGATCAACCACCTAGCCTGATGGTTTAGTCCCTCTCTCTCTTTCCCTCTGCGGGGATTGAACTCAGGCCCAGGCCCTTGCCCTTGCGAGGGAAGCGCTTATTCCACTGAGCCATCTCCCCAGCCCCAGGTTTAGTCTCTTGATGGTGAGACACTGCCACCTGCAGGGCCACATGGAGTGGCTGAAGAACATGACCTTTGGAAGCACCTTCCTTTAAAACTTGCCAGGTTACAAATTGATGGAAACAGTGCTGGGGTATAGAGTGTGCTGAGTATGTATAGAGTGCTGGGTTTGATCCGCAACACCAAAAATAATTATGGAAATAATACACATGTCCCATAAAGTTAGAAGAGCACGCCAATGCAGAGCATAGGACAAGCGTGTCACCCATGGGAGCCCTGCATGGGGCTGTGTTGACAGTGCAGTGAGCACCCTGGACTGCTGACATCCAACAAAGATACAACTCCAGGCACATATCAGATTTTAAATGGATAAAAGCATATTTGTTAGTATGTTTTGTTTAAGCCATTATATTATAAATGTCATCTCATTTGTAATCATAAAAATCATAATGAAATATTTTCTTTCTCCTAGTAAATCTTTGGAATCCCGTTTGTTACAGGCTGGCCCTCCCTGGGCCAGGGGTCCATTTCAGAGGACTGGCTGCAGACCTGTCCCCCTTCATGGGTTGGTCTTCAGAGCACAGACAGCTTCCTCCACCTACCCAAATAGATAGGGCTGTTCTATGTCTGTCCACACAGGTTTCCCTTGCTCCTCTTGATGGCTGTGCAGCACAGAGAACAGAGTGCGGCCAGATGCATAACTGTTACTATGCATTAGCATGCATGTGTGCACACACATGCACACACATGCACACACACATGCATACACGTGCACACATGCAGACGCATGCACAAGCACACATGCCAACACACACAAACACATGCCACACACAGGTTGACAGGTACACGTGTGCATACACACATATGCTGACCACATACACACGTGCACACATGCATGCACATAAATGTGTGTACATGCACATATGAGCAGACTTGCACATGTGCACACAGTGTGCACAATGCATGCACATACATGTGTACCTGCACACGCATGTGCACACACATGCGCACGCACACACACGTGCACATACACGTGCACATATGCACTTACATGTGCATGCACAGGTGCGTGCATGCACGTGCACATAGTGCACATACACATAAACACACACCTGTGCATGCACACACATATACATACACATACACACATACTTTCCCTCTGGGTGTTACTGATCAGCTCTGGTTTTGCAGTTCAGGGTTCATCCCCTACCCTCTTTTTGCCTCCATCCTATCTCATTCCGAGTATAGCTTTACTGGAGGTCAGTGTTTGTGAAGTTCAGGACACATGGGTCCTGCACAGCACTGTCTGAGATATGCCGGGGCTCTGGGTTCCCCACAGCCACCTTCGGGCCATTTGCCACATGGGCTTCCACATGTCCATTCTCTGTGGCTCTGCTAGTCACCAGCAGGAAGTATTTGGGTCTGGATCACTTTTCTTTATCTTGTCTTTAAAAAATATTAAATGTATGTGATACAGGGTCTCACTACACAGCTTAGGCTCGTAGTGATCCTCCTGTTTCAGCCTCCCAAACACTGGGATAACAGGTGCCACCACATTTGGTTTTGGTGGCCGACATGGCATGGCGTGTGGTACTGGGGATCGACTCTGGGTCCTTGCTCTTGCTGAGGCAGTGCTTAGACCTCTGAGCGAGCTCCGGGACCCTTCTTCTTGTCTTATAAGATTCATTGCACAGCCTGTCATTCTCTCTGCTTCTGTTCTAAACGTTGTACCTATTTTTTATGTTGCTTATTGTTTTGCTTTTAATTAACAAGTGCAAATTGTGTGTGATAGGAATACAGTATGAGGCTCAGAAGTGTACACACACTGTAGAGTGATATATCAGGGTAATTAGCATATCTATCACCTCACCCACCTGTTTCTCTGTGGTGAGAATGTTTAAAATCTACTTTTAGCAATTTATTTGCTTCTTTCTTTTGATTGACAAATAGTAATTGTGTATAGTTGTGGGTTACACTGCACAGCTTTGTTCTGTGTGTACATTGAAGACGATTCAGCTGTGACAATTAACATGCCTATCACCTCACAAGTTTTCCATGTTTTTGTGGTGAAACTGTTAAAACACTATCGTAGCACTTTTGAGACACGCATTATGAACTGGTGACCATGAAGAGCACTACGTCACTCAAGTACTGCCTGTGGGCCTGAGACCCTATGTCCCTTGGTTGGCTGCTCCCTCCTCCTCCTCAGTGCTTTCCTCTTGGAAGGAGCCTGTGGAATCACCTTTGTAAGAGAATTCAAATTACTGAAGACATCCAAAAGCCTACCAAATTAAAACTCTGTTTAAAGGACCAGCTCTTTAGAGATGATTCACATTTCTATCTGAGAGGTTGTAGAATGTTTTAAAGACACATTTTATAGCTCTTTGATTGTCTAGATATGAAAATATGGTTGGAGAACCTCATTTTTGAGGTACTGGGAATTGAACCCACATAGTGCTAGGCTATATCCTTAGGCCTTTGGCATTTTTATTTTGAGACAAGGTCTTCCCGAGTTGTCCAGGATGCATGCCAGACTTCTGGGTAGCTGGGATTTCAGGGGTGTGTCACAACACTTGCATGGCCAGTTATTTTCATCTTGTTTTTATCACTGAGTAGTCTTTACTTACTTAAGAGTAACTCATGTATCTGTTAAGAATTTCTGCGATTTCTCTCAATGCTTCTTGGGGATACCTAAGAGAAGCCTAGGCACAAACCAAGAGCACATGAGTTTGTTTGGGCTGATGAGAGCTGTCCCAAGCCACTCTGTCCTGGCGGCTCTCATCCCACCTTCACTTGACGTGTGTTTTTGAATTGCTTTTTGTTACTGTTAATATTGGATTTGTAATTATTTTTGCTTAATTTTATTCCCCAGTTTTGTAAGGAATATAAGCACGTTGTAGAAAGCTTGGACAGTAAAGGGAGAAAATGGGAAACTGGCTTCACACCAGCCACATGGTGTCACAGTTACCAGTACCTGAGTGAACAGAGTCCTTATCCCTGTTCCCTGAGTCGCTGAATGCGTGAGAGAGCAGGGGCCCCTGGACACGCCAGGTGAACAGCTTACACAGGAATGTTTTTTAAACAGGTGCTAGAAATACTCCAGATAACTCACTACTAAATGCTGATTTGTGTCCCAGCCACAGGGTGGCTCAGAGTCCGTGGACAGAGGGGCACAGAAGTGCGGTTCTCAAGTGAACAACCTTGGGCAGCGTGCAGTGCCCTGACACTGTAGATTCTCCACCTACCATGCCAAATAGATCTGTTTTTATGTGTGTGTATGAAAAACAACTGCCAGGACACTTGTGCCTTTCACTCCTGCTCATGGTGAGCACCACACTCGGGTCTACAGTTAGCGCCTTGCCCTCAGTGGCCGGCAGCTGCCCCTCTGCTGTCTTTGGAGCTCTTCCATCCTCTCTCCATCCTCCAAAACCTCCTTTTCACTGAGCTTTAAGTGATCGTGTTACAGATGTCCCTGGGCTTTGCCTCTGAGAACCTTTTAGGAGGAGGACTGCTTGTCCACCTCATGGCCATCGCCCACCTGAGCACTGTGCAGTGGACCACCATTCTCCACTTGTCACTCTTCTAGCTGTGTCTTCGGTGCTCTTCTCGTGTGCGCAGAGTCCAGTGAGGAGCAGGTTTTGCCTTCTGTTCCCTTTCTCTGTCCCCAGCCCGCCTGTACTTGGTGGTGGGCTTTTGTGTGAATGTGGCATATCCTAAGAACTTGTCCTGTGTTGGGCTCCTGGGCTGCTTCTGATTGCCCGTGGAGGGAGGGGATGACACGGTTGTTCTCGTGTTCTCTGTGAACCTTTGCTGCAGAGGGGCAGCTGAGTTGTTGGCTCAGGGCTGCCATTTGTGATGTTATAGATCTTGTGTTCACCAGTTTGAGATTTATTAACCTTGTGTTTTCACTACAGTGAAGAATTTTCAGGCCATCGTTTTAATTAAAATTCCCTGATTATTAGAGAAGTTAAACATAGTTAGCTAATTTGATCCGAAGCTTTTGTTTATATAATAGGCTTTATTTAATAGTCACCTTCACATAGACTGCCAATTTTTATTTGCTTTTGTTTTTTTTAACTGAAGGGTTTTTGGCTAGTTTTCAGCTGATCTCTTGGATTTTCTGAGAGAGAAACCATAAAAATGTGCCAGTTTTATTTTCCCTTCCTATCATTTAGCTCCTATTTTTGTCGCAAGTCAGAACTTAGAATATGTAGCACAGTGCTGAGTACTGAGTTAGCCAGGGGTGCCCTTCACTTTGAACCTGAAGAAAGCAGGAGATTCTGCTGTTGCATTGCAGTGTCCCTGCTCGCCATGGTGCTAAGGTGAGCAGCCTTTCGTCCTATTGGAGAGAGCTTCCTTTCATGTTAGCTAACAAATTCACTGTAAAACTAAGCATTCTGTGGGCTGTTACCATACTTGTCTGAATGGTTTCTCCCCTCTTTTGTGAGTTTTGAGTGACTTATTGACCAATCTCTGTTTGAACCACCCTTTCTCTCATTTTGTACCTAGGGTGTGCTACCTTCTTACACAGCTGGACTTACATGTGGGTTGTGCGTTTTTGTTGGTGGTGTAGAGTGTGTCCAGGTTCAGCAGATGTGGATTCTGCTTTTCTGTTTGTCCCTCCCAGATGAGAGCTTCAGCACACCCCATCACCCCTCACCTTCTATGAGGAGACAGGAGCTGCCACTGTAGACTGATAGAGTTAATCTTGGATTAGGTGCCTATGGTGATTTCGACCCAGTTGTATTTTCTACTT